>JAYJMB010044109.1:0-77007 GCA_036873735.1 Pouteria campechiana
CCGATCTTATAATCCCTGGCTTGTTCTGTTACATCTCGACAGCAATCATAACCTTTTTCGTAAACGTAGCTTGATATTTTGTAGTTGGCTCCTCTAAAAGCCACTCAATTTCAGACGCACTCGACGGGCCATGTGGATGGAAGCAATCTTCTTCCTCGTGAGCGGGGAAAGAGATATAAATGTGTTACATCCACTATTTTATCTTTTGATTTGGAGAGATCCTAAGGGTCCCCGCATCATTAGAAGACAAGAGTCTCCACAACCACACGTTACAATATCCACAATTGAGTGCGGGCCTCATAATGCTGCAGATATTTCTCCGTATTTTCAATCAATCATTGTTGTCAGATAAATTCGATTTAACTTTGGATAATATAACTAGCAAGGCAATCGGCCAGCCTATCGCGGTAACCTCGACTCGTGAGAAAGAAGAAGAGAGATTTCCCGATCTAACTGGAAATGGATGCCTTCCATTCTTCTTTTCTCAGCATCACACTTCCCATTCAAAACCCCTCTCGCCCACTAGGATTTCCTCTCTTCCGGGGACGAAGAGTGTCTTCTGTCATGATTGAAGAGGAACCTCCTCGAAGTCAAACTACTACCACTGTCCACAAAACCCAGAACCCGATTAACAAAAACCCACAGCTTCATCGCTGAGCCACGTACAAGTGGGGGTGGGCAACTGCCCCCTCAGATCATGAAAAAACACTTTTCACGTATTACAACTTTTGAATATTATAAAGAATTGCCCCCTTCCCCACTCAAATTAAAAGTTTTGGAGAGAGAGTGGGGTAATTTATAACTAGTCTCGAGGAAACTACTATATTGCATTT
Source organism: Pouteria campechiana (assembly GCA_036873735.1). NCBI lineage: Eukaryota > Viridiplantae > Streptophyta > Magnoliopsida > Ericales > Sapotaceae > Pouteria > Pouteria campechiana. Next base: position 834 of record JAYJMB010044109.1, read on the forward strand.
TGTTGATGTTAGCTACGTGTGGTATTATAAAAAAACGCTAGCCGTGGGATCCAAAATTATTCCACCCGCCCGCATTACATTTTAAATTAATTTCACCATAAAACATCTTAAATATGATTAATTATGTGCTTTAAAATAAACATTCAAATCAGATGGATCATATCAAAGAAAACAGTTTTAGAGAATATTTTAACAATTGAAATTACTTTGTGGAAAATTTTAACAATTAAAAACGCTTTGTGATCATGAGTCACCTATATTAATATTTATACATTTTTAAGTAATTAAATATATAATATTTTGAGTAAAAAATGAATAAATAACTTTTGCACTGTAAAAATGTGTTTTGATAATTTTATTAATAACGTATAAAATTTTTATATTTCCTATTTCGTATTATCCACCTTAATATATGGTGTGAATGATCTTGCGTGTTAAATAAGTAAATTATATTCAAAACATTAAATATGGTGAGATAAACTTAGAAAGCAATGCGGGTCTCTCTGTAAATTTAGATTACACCATGGCATCCGATTCTTAGCAAAGTTAACTCCCCCGTTCCCATTAAATCCAAGCTACCTCTCTTGAGTTTTAGTGTTTATTTAGTTAAGATATCGAGAACAGTCATGATGGGATGCATGGGTTGGGAGCCTCGCAGAAACGAAGAGGTTCCACGGTGGGATCCTATTTGCACCACCTCTTCCCCACAACTTCAACGATCTCCTAGTCCTACCCAGCCTTCCGCAGATCGTCCTCGCGAGGGCCGCTCACCTCTTCAACGATAATGACATGCTCCACTCCCTCAGAATCTCCAGAGGCCCGGCCAACTTCTGCAGCAGTATATCAAAACATACAAATTCAATCTCGAGCATGAAGCCGGCGCCCCCATCCTCCCCAACTTCTTCTCCGGCTTCTGCACCCTCGCCGGTGCCGCCACCAGGGGAACTCTCATTGTCGCCAGTGTCCTCATCGGCGGCCACGCCAACACCAGCTTCATCTTCTTCGATCGGCAAATAGGCTCTGATCTTCCCTACGTCGTCCGAGTCATCCCAGAAGGCGACAGGAAAGACCACCGGGGTATGCAACTTTAACGGGAAGCTCTTCATGGGCATGACCGCCCACGTGCCCCGAGGTAGACCCAGAAACCGGAGACGTCTTAGCCTTCCACTACATCCCCCTTCCTCCTTTACTTCGATTCCCAAGGTTTAATGTAATAACCCGTATACAAATTTAATGCAAGATTTTATTTTTTACATTTTGGGATTTAAAAGATTTATTAAATTATTTAAATCTCACCCACTTGTGTAGCTCGGATAGTTAGAACAATAATAAAAAAGAGAAGAGGTCAGGGGTTTGAAATTAGTGTGGTGAAAAATTACCTAATTTTATGATTTTATTCTCTCTTTTGAAAAGGTAGAACCTACAAGAGTATAAGCCTTATCCTCCCTTATCATAAAGTTTAAAACTTGTTATATAAAGAAAGTTTCAGAATTTACGTATCATCTTTTACTAACAACTAGGTTTATAAAAGGGGAAGCTAGAAACCTTTTGCTACGACAGAAAAAGAAAGAGAAAAAGGGAGAAAGAAAAGGGAATATTTTAGATTGCTATTTTCATTCCAAAAATTAGTAAGTGGAAAATATTCTTTGCATTAATTAGATTTTTTTTTTGAAATTCATGTGATAGAAGATGAATGTATCAAATAGATTTTTGGGATTTGATGCATTAGATTTATACATGCATGGATTTATTTTTATCAATACATACACTTATTTAAGCTAGCATATTAATTAGTTTGGAATGAATTAATATGCTAGATTGATGGAGATTTGAATGCATGATGAAATACATGCATTAGATTTACAAATGTAAATTTTATGTTTGTTTGGAATAATTTAGAAATATTGTTTAAGGCATGATTTATATAATTAGATTTGAGGGTTTTATTTCATGCTTAGATATTTCAGAAATTTTTTTAGAATATTATTGCTATCAAAGGTATAGATTATTTATGGCCATTAGAATATTTTATCAGATTTGATAATGGCCAAGACTTAGATTTCTAAACATGATTTATAATGAATGTTTTAGTAACATTAGAATTGTTAATTATCTTAGCCGTTTGAAATAAAAATTCAATGGACACTGGTAAACATGATAGCAGATTTATAAGTCATGCAATGTATGGAAGGCAAATTGCTAACATGAGAAGATGCCTAGAAAGATGATTTTATTCATGGTTATTTGAGATTCTAACCCATGGAAATTTCATTCTATACATGAGAAAATGTGATGCAATAATTTATTGAACATCATTCATTATTAATGGTGTAGATAAAGGTTGTCCATTAGAAATAAGAAAATCCCACCATATTAGACAAATATTTGGGATTTAGATTTTCATGTATGAGTTAAAATGGACCCCACAAATCTTTTGCATGACATTGATTATCAAGAGAAACCAATTTCCAGATTTTCTTTTTGGAATTTAGAAAATTTTAGAAAATTAGAAATTTAGGAAGAATCCGGACACTGGAAAAATCTGATCCAGTGTCCCTATCGTGGAATTCTCCCTCCCTGCCCATTTTCCCTTCGTCCGACGGCTAGTAAGAAATGCCTAGGCATGCCAAACCTGGCCGAGCGTCTCTGCCAACCTAGCCAGCAAACAGGCCTAGAAGCAGGCCAAACCCGGCAGCCCAGGCGCTAGACAAGCCAAGCCAAACCTAGCGTCAAGCGAGTCGGCGCCAAACACAGCCCAGTGCTAGTCGAGCCCAGCGCTAGATGCGACCTAGCACCAGAGCTCAATGCCCAAGCCTAGTGCCGAGCCCAGGTGGAGAGCGTCAACGGTGGCGCCGCTAGATCACGCCAGCAATGGCCAACAGACGGCCAGATTTTGTCCTTTCATTTTGGGACTTTTCGATCTCCGTTTTGGATGATCAGATAGTCATTTTTAGAATTTTTGGACCTTCTGGACATACTGTATGAGTCAGATTTTCTAAATTATTGTCGGATCTTAAAGTTTAATTGGACAACTACTAAGGATTAAGATTTTTCTTCCCTAGACATGATGTGATGGTCCATCAAACTGGTTAGAAGGTTACTAAAGTTATATACCCAATAGATGATAAAGAAAATTTGGGTTAAGATATTAAAATAATAAGAGAAATATAAAATGTAGTACTTGCGTAAATTTTTAGTTAACACATGTACTAAGACTATTTTTTTGCTTACTGAGTTTTATACTCACCCTTTTCATTTTCTCTTATATATGGTCCATCCCAAGAAAAGTAGGGTTGAAACGGAAGATTGCTCAAGAGAAATTTTACTTAAATTATTTTTTTTTATCATTGATGTTATTGAAATATACTGTTTTATTTAAGATTTACTTTAAAGATTTATTGTGGTTAGAATGTAATAGACTGAATTAACAATTTTATATTTTATTTTCTTTTTTCTTTCACTATTTATCTACTTGTGTCTTGTTGTGATGTATTTATTCATTCAAGTGTGGTGGAGCTTGGGAAAACCCACCATACTACCAACGTAGCCTTGCCATCCTGGGGTGAGTCATCATATTTCAGACGGCTCTAATGCACATGACTTGGCCATCACCACACGCTACGCCATAATTTCCGACATATAGGTGGTGGTTATGGATGGGCCGTCACTGACGCTGGAGGCGATGGCTTATGTGAAGCTATCGTGGAGGGTGGCTTATGGTTCTCATGGGTTGTTCCTTAGTGAGAGGGAGCCTTAGCCTTTAAAGGTAGCTACTGTGTCCCTTATAATATCTACCACCCCAAGTTGTTAGGTTTTATGTGTATTCTTTTCTATAAAGTCTAATGAGTCTTGAGTATATGCCTAAAGAGTCTAGGTAGGAAAGTCCACTAATAAGCTATATATTACAGTTTCAGACAAATATTCAGTAGAAGAATTCTAAGGTTAAGACAAGAGGGTCATTATGTAGATCTTAGGATTTTTCCAAGAGTGAAAGAGAGGGTTATTAGAGTGTGCTGATTTGAGGATGCATGTAAGGCATTAAATGAGATGTGTGTAATACATCTTGAGTGTATCTCTATAACAATATTTTTTTATTAGATTGATTATCTCTCTCCCACAGTTTTTACTTTCTAAGTTGAAGTGTTTTTCATATAAATTTTGTGTCTCTGATGAGCTCATAATTTATCATATTTTAATAACTAAATTTATATATTTTTATCCTAAATTAACATAATTGTATTGAATTATGATAATAATTAATTAAATATTATATTTAACAGAGTTAGTTTGTGTTTCAGGCATAAAAACATGTCAAAAAGGAGCTGATTATGAAAATACTGTCAAATTAAGGCCATTTTTGGTACATATGAAAACTGATTAAGAAAAAGTGTTTAATATAGAAGTTTCAATATTTTAAGTTAATTATCCAACAAATCAAGAATCACAGGATTTAGAGATCAAATGTAGAATTTATAGCCAAAATACTACAATTATCTCAAACTTTAGACCAGCTGAATATAATAGAGGCGTCACTTATAGTCAATTTTTGAAATATATGGAGGCTGATTTGGAAACCTTTTTTAACACAAAAGTTTTATATCTTCAAATTATATTTTTAATTCATTAAAAATTATATAATTTTAATATCATATAAGAAAGTTATGATCAAAACAATGATGCTACTTGTGAACATTATGGACAACGAGTTTTGGCACCGCGGTGCCAGTACATTGCAAAAGGCCAAGTTAATTTTAGTAATTTTTTTATTATTTTATAGAAGGACCAATTGGAGTTACATATGGATACATAAAATAATTCTAATTGGGGTTATTTAAGGAGGAAAAAATGTAAGAGTAAGAGCTTTTGGTGGAGGAGTTCAAGATTAGAAGAAATTATGATGCAAAGCTAGAGGGAGATCAACATCAACTTAGAGTTTTATTATTCTTTCTTGATCTTTCTTTAATATTTAGGTCATATTTAGAATACTTGGGATTGTTTTTAATATTTTTATAAGTAGTTAAACTCTTCATTTTAGAGGAGAGATGGATCTTATATGGATATTATTGTGTGATTAACTAGTTATATTATTGAGAGTCTTTATTAATTTATTTGTGATATCTCGTTCTTAATGCTTTCAATTTAATGGCTATTTATTGAATAATTTTTTGAGATTTGACACTTAGGAGAGGTAATCCAAAATAGGATCTAGACATCATAACATGAAATTCTAGATAACTCAAGAGAACTTCTTGGTTTTGTGAAATTACTTAAAAGGAATCACATATTTTAATGTATTTCTAATCTTTTAATTTTTATAGGGATATCAAAATTAAGATTTTAAGAATAGATACTTAACTCAATACTCAAGATAGGGAGTTGAGTACATTGGAATTCTTGATTTATAAACTAATAAAATGATCAACGTATAAAGAGTTGAAAACATCATGATTGAAATATAGGTAAAATCAATCCTCTAGAGTTTCTCTATCTTGATTTCTTTCCACCAAAGTCTGTTTACTTTATTTCCTTGTTCAATTTCTTAAGTTTGATTTTTTAAATAAAGTTAGGATTATTTACAGCAATAGCTAGTGATTAGTTAAAATTTACAGTCCTTGTGGAGATGATAACCTTCTTATCATTATACTATAAAATTAATATGGTATACTTACGGTTGAATTGTAACGAACTGTCTCTGATTTATGTTTGATTATACCTTTGATCATGTGTATGTTGATCTTGTGTTTATGTTCATGATCTTAGAAATTGGTGTTAGAGCTTTACAATAAGTAGTATCAGTGCTATAGGTTGATGGATTATGATTTTAATTATGGATTGTTAATTTTGAATCAATAATCAATGGAGATTAAAAGCAAGATTATGATGGTGACGTATTGTAATCACCCGACAGGCAACGTGTGCAACCAAAAGACATGGATTTAAGGTAGATCGATTAGATCTAATTTGTTGGTTATGCAATAATTAGGATCTATGATTTGCAGATAGTAGCACAATGCGAAAGATATTTGTTAGGTTTTTAGTGTCTTCTCTTTTGCAAAGTTCAGTGGGCCTGCATATATGAGATGGGCCAAAGGAGTCCATGTAGGAAAATCTACTAGGAAGCTATATATTGCAATTTCAGTTAGGGATTCAATAGAAGAATTCTAGGGTTAAGATGAGAGAGTCATTATGTAGATCCTTTTTTCGAGAGTGAGAGAGGAGGTTATCAAAATGTGTTGATTTGGGGATGTGTGTGAGGTATTCCCTGGGATGTGTGTTCCATGTTTTCATAATGGATTAATTATCTTTCTCTCGTGGTTTTTTCCTTTTAGGTTGAAAGGTTTTCCACATAAATCTTTTATCTTTAATTTATCTTTGATTATGCCTTTGATCATGTATATTTTGATCTTATGTTTATAGGGGTAAAAGTCGAGGCAGGTTCAACATGAACATAGCTGCTCAAACCCAAATTTTGGGAAGGGTTAGGAAGTCATTATTCAACCTGAACCCAATCCCACACCTACTTTGGGTTCAAGGTGGGTAAGGGAGTCGGGCAACCCACTCTAACCTAAACTCGCATCCTTTTATTAAAAAAAAAAAAAAAGCCTTGGGACCCCTGCAAGGTTGTGACCCTATACTTTGGTATGAATTATTTGTATCCAACGTAATTGACTCTGTATCATCCCAAAAGACATTATTCTTACCTCAACTTGATCATAATATGGCCTACCTAACCTTGTCATTCACTGCAAATTTCTAGCTTGTCAGTCTACATTCGTAGCTTATCTATCAGATGTGATGAATTTTGCAAGAGTTTTATTTGGTGAAAAGACCATAGTAGATTCGAATTGACCAATGCTAGCAAGAAGAGTTGTTCTTAGTTTCCATTCCATGTATCTGCTCTATAATTCTATTTTCTTTTCATTATTGATCTTTTATAATAAAAATATTTATTTTATCTTAATTCATTTTATAACTAATATAATTCTTTATATTAGCGAGATTATTTTCTCTCTTTTTTTCATTTCTTTTTCTTTTTATCAAACTGGCCAAAGACTATCTATTCAAGGTAAAAAAGTGACAGATGAAAAATAGGTTATGACCGAACACAATTGAACTCAACATTCTAAAAATCGTGATCAATAAAAAATAGGCCCCAGACCCACCACTACCAAATCACATCCTAAAGATCACATGATATCTTAAAATGTGAACCCATGTGTTGCACCATGTTATTAGGAAAGATAAAAATAAAGGGACCTCCAAAATTTAAAATGCAGTCACAACTGCTCAATCTAGAAATTTAAGTCCATGGGAGCATATAATACCATGGACAGTGCATTACTGTTGAAAATAGACAACAAATTATGAATGCAAAGTTATGGTCATGTACTATGTTTTCCAGAGCTCTAATGGCCTGCATTCATATTGTTAACCTAGTGCCAATTTCATGATTAACATCCTATGTACACCTTAATCAATCCAAGCCAACCATTCGACAAGCTCTATAATGGATGGATGCTTTAAACTAGAATTCGAAGTCAACTGGCATATGTAGGGTTATGGTTAGGATTGAAGTTAGGAAAATGTTATAAAACTTAGGGTTAGGGTTAGGGTTAGAAAAATATTATAAAAATGAGAGTTAGGGTTGGGCAAACTCAAACCACCTTGAACCCACCAGACTTATACCCCTATGTGTTTATGATTATGATCCTGAAAATTAGTATGAAGCTTCTGCAACAACTATCGTATCTACCTATTCTCTATGTGGTATGCCTCCTAGTATATCTATGCTTCATTTGTAAATATACTAGGGGTGCAACTTGGGTTGGGTTAACCCAAACATGCCCAACCTAACCTGATATTTTTAAGGGAATGGGTTGATGGCGACCCGAACCCGATGTCTAATTTTGTTTGAGTTTGTGTTGATGGTGACCTAACCAAAAATATATATTATTAGTTGTAAAACTAAAAACTATATATTTTTTGCTTCTTATAATTCATATTACATTATTCATTCTTTTCAAGAAAAATTTGTGAAGTACAAATAACTTACTAATCTCATATCATTCTCATGATCCCTATCCTTGTTTTCAGTATAAGCGTGTTTTTCTCTAGTTGATCTTATCTTCCTAGTTTCATCATCATCTCTATGCCTTTTTTAAAAAGCTCTTGGACCTAATTAAGTATTATTTGAAATTGTACTTATTTAGTTACTTAATAAACTTATTATCTTATTTAGATGTGGAATTTTAGTTTGATGTTGGATATGTAAATTTTAAGTATATAATGGATTAATTTTATTTGAATGTTGTTGAATGTTGAAAATGAATAGTCATTTTTTTACTTATTCATATAACCCAAATTCAACTCGAATTGGACCTATTGAATTTGGGTTAGAGTTGAAGTTTTAAAATCAGGTTTAGATTTTAATTAAAGTTGAGATTTTAAATCTTGGGTTAGGATTATAATTGACGATTCTGAATAACCCCAGTTGCACCCCTATAATATACACAACCAAAAGAGAGTCTCGGTGTGGCTCATCATGAGTCCAGTAGCAACGGTTGCATTCATGATTGAAAAAGTGGTGAATAATAACAATGTCATTTTAGCCACAGTAGATTGGTGGCATTTGATGAAGATGCTTTACTTTTCTTTGTCCACCCTATTCTTGGCTTTTTTGCCTTTTACTTTCTTTTGTTGGATGACTTCTTTAAATCCAGAAAGTTAAAATGTCTAATAATTGTAGGTAGCAAAGATGGATAAATGTTGTGACTATTGGTATCGGCCGAACCCGCGCATCAAGAGCTCACTGACCCCAGCACCCAAATAGGTGGATGGATCGATGGGAGTCCACGGTCTTAGAAGCATATTTCTGTTAACAAATGATTTTGAAGGTAAAAGAGACAACGTTCATCAAACACCATCTCAATATAAAGGAAGGGTCGCCTTATGGTTCGTTAGACCTTATCTATCAGGTATGCGACATTGGAACAAATTGATCAATTGTCAATCAGAAGCTCATCATCTCATTAATTTTCTAGGAGGCAATGAAATAACTCGGCCCCTGTGGTGGGGGTTTAATCGAATCCTCCGCTCTTTGCTGCTCCAGCCACAAGGGGATGTACGCGACTTTTAATTAGAGAGAGAGAGAGGAGGAGGAGGGGCGGGGGGCGGGGGGTGGATTATGACATTAATTAAAGAGGTGTAGGAAGATACCAATAGTTACAACGGCTACAAGTACTATCAAAAAAGAAATGCGACTTGTGGATCTAACTATGTCATTCAGTCGAAAAAAAAGAAGAAAAGAAAAGAAAAACTCCACCACCGCCTTAGGTGGAGGGATAAGTAAAGCAGCTTTAATCATCAAATGCCAGTTGTTATCCATATTATTAAAAAAAAATCCCACTTTTTTCAACCATGCATGCAACCTTTTTGGCTGCTACTGGACTGATGCTGAGGCACAGCAGAAATAGTAAATACTGTGGATCGGTCGTGTATATCTTCAAATTAATAAAGCGTGGAAATAGAGCTACGCAGGCATGCTACAATGGGTGAGATGGTAGGTGCTATAGAGGAGACAGCAGCTGCCTCTTAAGCTCCCTTTCTCTTATGAAAAGCCCATGAAAACCATAGGGCACCCTTCGCGGCAGCTTCACAGAACCCACCACCTCCAGCGTCGGTGACTGCGCATCCATAACAACGAAGCTTGACTCCCCTCGCTTCTCGTCGTGGACGTACGACACCACATACCCGTCATCTTCCGCGACCTCCTCATTGTCGGGATCCCTCGCCACAAAAAAAGGCTCCCCACCATAGCAACCCGGTCCGTACAGCCTCACCGCCTCCTTCCCTTGCTCCAAATCCAGCTTCGCCACTCCAGAGATGCAGGGCATGGGATCACCCACTCCCATGTACGCGTACCTGTTCTTCCTCCCCACGTACGCCGGGTTTATAACCCCAAAATCCAGATTGTTGGACGACAGCGTCCTCCTCCACACCTTCCCTGTCTTCAGCTCTATCCTCACCATCTCCACCGTGCAGTGCACCAGCTCCATCTGCTCCAGTGCATGCTCTATCGACAGTATGTTGGGGCCCACCAGAACGATGGCGTCGTCCCCTTCGTCCCATGCGTTGATGGTGTGGATAACGTTGAATCCCGGCACCTTGAACCACCTCATCTCCGACTCGCTGGTGGCATTGCGAGGGATCACCCCCACCCTTGACACCTTGTCGGGGTCCGACCCCACCGGCGATTTCCCCCCAACCATCATGTCCAAAGGCTTCACCACCACCTGTATGTCCGGAATTATAGCGTAGCGCTTGGTGATAGCGAAGTCGTGGAGGAAAGTCGGCTGCATCAGAGAGAAGACCGGCACATCCAGCTGCTTGGAGCCTTGTGAGTCGAAGCGGAACAGAGTAAGGAAAGGAGGCAAGGGGCCGTAGCGGAAGGCGAAGACCTCTCCCGTTTCTGAGTCTACCTTGGGGTGGGCGGTCATGCCCACGAAGAGCTTCCCGTCGAAGTCGCATCGGCCGATGGTCTCCACGTCGCCTTCTGGGGTGACTCTGACTGCATAGGGAAGATCGGACTCGCCAAGGGCGTAGAGCCTGTTGCCGAAGAAGACTAAGCTCGTGTTGGCGAGACCGGCGCCTCCCGTCGGATTGAATTGGCCGGCCAGGACCCTGGCGGCAATGAGAGCTCCCCTAGTGGCGGCACCAGCGAGGTTGTGGAAGCCGGAGAAGAAATTGGGGAGGATGGGGGCGCCCGCTTCATGCTCGAGATTGAATTTGTAGGTCTTGACATACCTGCTGCAGAAGGTGGCCCGGCCATTGGAGATTCTGAGGGAGTGGAGCATGCCGTCGCCGTCGAAGAGGTGGTGTGGCCCTCGCGGAATGTATTGTGGGTTTGGGCCGTTGCGGATGTAAGCTCCGTCTAGGCAGGAAGGGAGCTCACCCTCGATGATGGGGCAGTCGGTAGGGGGCAGCTCGTCGACTGGTGCGAAGTTGTTGGCGAGGACGTATTTGGGATCTATGGAGGGTCGGCGCGGAGGGTCGATGAAGTTGTTGATGATGCCTTCGAATACATTGCACAAGGTTGCTGGGAGAGAGGGAGAGACAGCTGCTTTCATCTTGGGTGCGGCTGCGGCTGTTGCTGCATTCTTTATCTTGGTGTTGTCACTTACAGCAGCAGCAGGAGGAGATGATGATGACGATGATTTGGTTTTGTTGGGTGGAAGCTGCGGGATTTTTGTTGATGACTTCTGGATTCTGTGGACAGTGGCGGTACTTTGAGGAGGTTTCTCTTCAATCCTAGCAGAAGAGACTCTTAGGAAGACAGGAATGCTAGTGGTCGAGAGGGGTTTTGGACAGGGAATTGTGTTGTTGAGAAAAGAAGAAGAGAAGGCATCCATTTCCTAATAGACCAGGAAACCTCTCGTCGGGGTTGCCGATGGGCTGGCCGATTGCTTTCCCAGTTGTCTAATATAGTATCCAAAATTTGAATTTCTACGTCATTATTGCTGGAAAATAAATAAAAAATACAGAAATATCTGTAGCATTATGAGGCCCACACGCCGTTGGATGCTGTAACTTGTGGATGTGGCGACTCATCTTTTAATGAGACGGGGACCCTTAGAATCTCTCCAAATAGTTTCTTAAAAAGATAAAATCAAAAATAAAAAAATAGTGAATATAATATGTTTAATTCTCTTTTCCCGCCCAAGTGGAAGAACGCGTCCGACCGACGTTCAGCGGTCGCAAACTACAAAATATCAGCATTTGGATATGTCAAGCTCCGTTTACGAAAATTTACAACTCCTGAAGTGTCACCAAGCAATGCGTCCACGTAGACTGATAATAGAACATAATTATGAAGTGGAATTCTTTGAGAAATGCCATAAAATCAATATGCATTAAATGCGTCTCAAGGCCCAGTATCTTTTCTCAACGGTTCCAAAAACGAAAATAAAAAGATCTACTAGGACCATCATACTTACCTGGATTTTAATTTAATTATTTTTAGTAGTATTATCAAAACTGGACTAGGACCAGCCGGTCAAACCGGTTAGACTATGAACTAGTTAGTTAGTTGATGGGTCCGATCTAGCCCCATTCAATTAAATAGTATTTTCTTAAAAATTTTAATATTATTATTAAAATAAAAAATAAATTAAAGTAACAAAGTATTATATAAAAGATCTATATATTTAAATTAATATCTATAATTTAACTTTTTCAAAATTATGCTCTATTATTTTCTTAAAATATTTTCCAAAAAAAAAAAATACTTCAATAAGTTGAACTGGACAGTCAAACTGGTTGGATCGAGAGTCAAGGTTCAACCACCAATCCAGTTCAGTTCTGATAACGTTTGTTTTCAAGGATACTAGATAAAGATCATTTTAATCTTTTTTAACGATACTAGTTGAAGGTCGCTTTACGGCTTGGTAGATATATTAATAGCTAGGTATTTTGGAAGGTGGCGCTACCTAGCAAGGGCCAAATATATATTTGGCTCTTTCAAATTTTAAGATAATATATAAATAAATATAAGATCGGGATGTACGTGAAATGTCAGGGGAGGGACCGGGTGTGTTGGGTTGGGGTTGATGCTTGCTGATCGCAACCCCATGTTCCTCGACACGATCTACCTTCTACCTATTGAGGCTGTGGTCCCTGTTTAATAGGGTAATTTGCATAGGTACCACAAATTTTGATCAAATTGCACCAGCACCGTGTAACTTTGCTATTTGCAAGCATATACCTGAGGTTTTAACCACAACAGTACCATGTATACATTGAAATCCAATTTCAAACAAATTACAAATTTGAGTACAAATCAAAATAGATAATTAATTCCACTTGGCTTTGCTATATGCAATCAAGTCCATCGCCACAAGTTTAGAACAGGGATTTTCTCCTTCAAATCTGTGAATGCCTATGGCTTTAGCCATTTGCCGTTACATAAATGAGCTTCAGGACCGTTGTTTCATCAAGTACCTTTCCATTAACCATCCATTAAGACCTCAAACCTCAGCCCAATGCATACAACCATAAATAGAAAAAACATTGGTCAAATGCTGTGTCCAAATTGAACAAGGAAAACAGACCCATTAGGACTTCAAATGGTGTTAAGAGCATGATCCAAACACAAAGATAATGGAAAACGCTGCATTACAACAACTCAAATACTTGGACAATTGACTACTGAAATATACAAATGCGAAGGTATGATATGTATTATATGATTAGCATTTTTGTCGCTTGCTACCTGATATCAAGCCACAGATCATAGGCATTCAAAAGGAAACACTTTTAAGAATAAATCACACAATTATAATATCGATCTCATCATCTATTATGAGCATGTCAATAAGCACCATGAAATATAGCTCAACATAATTAGTGCTGCACTTACCCTTTAAAGGATTATTAGTTTGCCATGTGATAAAAAAGCACTACCTGTCATTCGGTCCAACATCCACATTAGCCCCACTAAAAAAGTTAACCAGGAAAAATATCACATTTACGTTTGATTTTTCTCTTGTCAAAATGTCAGGTAATTAGTTGCATGGCTATCCTTTTAAAGCCTTCGGTGTTTGATTCAGTGGACCATGTTGTAAATGCTCTCGCTAATTTCTATTGTAACACAACGAAATGCCATGCTCTTCCAAAGTCATGCAGTATTTCATTAGGCTTCAAATTTGAAGCTTGCTAATTTAGGCTACTTAACACATTCGAATTAAGAAACAGAAATGAAAGGTTAGTTGGGGAGGTAGTTACTATCCTAGACAAAAATGAAAGTGCCAGAAACAACTTCAGCCACCAGTCCATCCTGCTGATTGTAGAACCGACTTTATTGCCATTTCTCTACCCTTTTTTCGGTTCTTTTCCATTTTTATACAGATCGACATCCTGTACATGAATGGTGATAGATATCTGGGGACTATAATCCACCGAAATAGAAATGAAACTAAATCTGTAACATAGAAGGGCTGGTGTAGGAGGAAGATCACTTGCAATTATCCTTCGAATAATCAATACAACAATAAATGAAAATTGACCAACGTACAAAGATCAACTGATGGATGGCAACATGGGATTCATGCTGAGTCCTGATCCACCAAAAGTTTCAGGTTCTGCATGCTTTACTCTTCCATAGTGTCGTATGTGACGTAAAAGTCTAGCCAAGAAGGTGTTATGGCAAATTGTGGAACTATCACAGACAACCGCTAAATGCTTTCGTGCTCTGGTTATGGCAACATTCATTCGCCTACTGTCACCCAGGAACCCAACAGCTCCCAATGTATTTGATCGAACCTATAGATAACCAGTTCAAATACTGTTAGCACAACACCGCATGCAAAAATGTGAGATGGTCAATCTAATATTCCAGTAAAGAATATTCATCACCATGATAACTCATTTTTCACCATGTATTTCTTTTCCCTTTATTTTTTTCAATTTTTTCTTTTGCTTTTCTTTTGCTTGTAATAAATGAGATGATTTCATTTGCTAGTGATTGATACCAAAATTTCAGTTTCGTTTCATGGTTAGACAACAAAAAAATTGTTTGCATGAGTCATGATATGATTCCTGCAGCCCGCACTAGTGGGAGCACATCTTGAAATGATGCCTGGAAATTGGAGCAAACATTCAACAAAAACTGGTGAAAAAAAAAGAGAAGAAGATAAGACTACTGCAACAACATCAGTGAAGGCTGTAGATGTTGGTATAGTGATCCCATTCCAAAGCCAGGAAACAGGCTAAGCCCTTATCTTGTTACATGCAATTTGACTACACAAAAAATAATGTGGCATATGCATCCCAACAAACATACGCATAAATAGAAATCAATAGGGAAGCCATATTGTGTGTTTTGCCATCATACGCCTGCCAATACGAGACAACAACAATCCATGCAATGGATGCAGATGAACTAATTGAAACCAGGCAATCCATCAAGCAGGAAGTTCCTCACCTCTTCTCACTACATAATCTAGAAAAATTGGATGGAAAAGTTGTCCCATCCACCCATCAACGTACAAATGTACATTTATGAAAAGTTGTCCCATCCACCCATCAACGTACAAAATGCACATTTGTGGAAAAGTTGTCTCATCCACCCATCAACTTACAAATGCACACCTAAAAACGTGTTCAAACATGTAGACCTGCACCCACAACTACATAGATGTGCACATAAGACTCCACAGCTACAACCACCCATAAAGGGGTGTGATGTGCATGGGTGGTGGTATGTGGGACCATGCGCGCAGGTAAGGTAATAGAGATTGTGATGTGCGTTCAATTCATACTTAGGCGAAATCGTAGAAATTAAGGTTTGTTTATTTGATTAGAGATTTTTAAAACATTATGTTTGGTTTAGATTACTATTTTTAGTATTTTGTTTATTACATAATTTTTTTTAAGGTTTTACTTTTGAGTCTATAAACAGGGTAGCTTGTATTAAGGTTGTTAATACTTTATGATTGAAATTCATTATTTGCACTAATTCTCCTTAAATTCTTCCCTACTTTTCCTATTTAGAAAAGCTTTCTCTTTCTTCCACAGTCTTCTCCTTTTTCATTGATTTAGGGCATCCTATCCTACATCACAAGGTTGGGGATGTAGATCTATATGTTTGTGCACATTTAGGTGTGCATTTAAATTTTCGATGTATGTAGGCGTCCATGGTCAGCCTTTAAGGCAAAAATTCAGAACAATTTTTTGGCTACTTTGTTGTTCAATCACACTTTCCCAAAGTTTCAGAGCAAAGATCATGAGTTTGATTTTACAGCAACTACATTAGCTTGTTGTGTTTTATTCGTTTGTCAAAAACATGGTCCACAAGGATTGGTCCACCATTCATCTGGTATTTTATTCAATCCTATAATATTGTTGGCCAACTCTGCCAACAAAGACATACTAGGATCTCTCAAGCATTTCCAAAATCAAATTAGTATAATATCCAGTCTTAGAGCTTTTCTTGTTTTTGTTGCTTTTAGTGTTTCCATCAGACATTTCAACCCTATGAGAATATCTATGATCTTCAATACCATTTAGCCAGCATACTATAATATCTTCAGCCTTCAATTCTTTTACACATTATCCTTTGAGCACCTAACACAACTAAAGGCAGTAAATTTTCTCCATTTTATTTTTGCTGTTGGAAATTCTTGACAGATCAAGTTTCCCAATACTTTAGCCAAAGGGTCTAATAAACAGTAAAGGATATTGGAGAATGCCTCCACCCAGGTTCCTCAAATCCTCTAGCAACTCAGTGTACAGGTTTTGTGACTTCAAATAAGCATTTTGGCTGCCTTGGGCTTTTAAAGGATACTAAAAATTTTAGTTGAAACTTTCAATAACCTTCTGTTTATGGAATCAAATCACATTGCATGTATCAGCATTACATTCTATACTGCAGAGAGAGGCAAGTGTGCATGCACACACATAAGCACATGAATTTCGTTTTTACGCAAATATGCATATGTATACATGTGGAATGCTGATGTTTTCACAAGAACATTGGATAGCCAGTCACTGGCTGGGGCTGTTCATTTATTGCTGTAAATCATGGAGCAACATTGAATTGTGTGGCCAAATTATCATAACCAGGAAATCATTGAGACAAAAAATCAACTGTCTGGATTGAACTTATTCAGTGTTCTTAATATTGATATTGTCGTTGATAATATCGTTTTATCATCCTAACGATAAAAAAACTCACCTGAAAACGAATTTATCTTCTGTTTCCCTGAAATATCGATAATATCATTGATATTATCAATATTTTATCCATTCATTGATAAAATCTCGCGACAATATCGATTTTATTGTCCCTAAACAATAAAATCTATTCATGTGATAAAAAATCCCCTTGCGGACATTGTTTTGCTTCTTGTCACCCCAAACTCATTTCTTTAATTGTGAAACCCCCTCCCAGAAAGAACAACAATTTTTGAAACTTCCATTTCGATTTTGTGAAAGAAAAACAACATTTGCAAGATCAAATCTTGCTTTGGGGGGGGTTTAAGCATCAAAAACTATTTCCACAAAAACAGTGAAATTTCTCCACTTTTTCTTAATTTTCCCATTCGAAATTGTTTTTTTTTTACTCTGATTACAACAAATTTAAACAAATATCATTAATAGATTTAGAGATTTTTTGAAGATTTGGGGAAGAATACACAAACAAGGCATTTTCCTCAAATCATTTGATTGAGCCCAAAATTGATAACGTTTATGTTTGATAATGTTTTTAAGATGATAGATCTTTCAAAAGAATTTATTTTTCTTTATAGATTTTTATTTTTTATTTTTAAAAGGGATTTTTGGTGAAAAAGCCAAAATCAATATTCCCCTCAAATGCAACACTTTAAGGCTTTAAATCATGATAATATCAACAAGATTATATATTTTGAATATTATTTTTCGTCCAAATAGTTTTTTAATTAATCACTAATATTTAATTAAATAAAAATAATAATTTAGAGGAATGTTTTTTTTATCTCATTTATATCTAAGGATGTAACCAGGTCAGGTTGGAATAGGTTGGAGTCAACCCTAAACCTATTCTATTTTCTAAAACTTCAATCCTAACTCTAATCCAATCCATTTTTAAAAACATCAATCCAAATCCAACCCTATTTTTAAAATTTGGGTTTTGAGCTAAAAATGAGTTAAAAATAATTAAATTTAAAAAATGGTATCAAGAAAATGTAATTTTTCATTAATTAATACAAACAAGATTAAAAAGTGGTCGTCGACTTTATAAAAATTTGAAAACCTTCTCTTTTAAATAATTTAAATGATAATTTATTAATAATAATAATCAATATAAAAGCCTTTCTAAATGTTTCTTGGTCAAATTTCTAATTACTTGAGAATTGTGACTTATTGTCAAAATAGGGTTAGGGCTTTTTATTTTTTCAATTTATATATGTATGTAAACTGTGGTTGATGAGTTGGGTTAGCTCTAACCCTACTCTAACCCAACATCTAAACTAGGTTGGGTTCAATCCAAATTTCCAACCTAACTTTGCAAATGGACCAACCCTAACCCAGTTGAAACAGGTTGGGTTCACCAACCCAACCCACTTACACCCCTATTTATGTCATTTGTTTACTAACATGTGTGAAGAAAACAGATCTAATTTCAATACATATATATTATTACGAATTTATATATAATAAATATAAAAATTTATTAAAAGGTCATTAAGTGCTTAAAAAATTCTAAAAGCTTTGGTTATGCAAGGTTGTATGTCAATGGATAATTACATATTTATATTCTAAACGTCTACATATTTATATTCTAAACGTCTACATATTTCTTGATTATTTTTAATTTATTTTGAATGTTATGTAATTACTTTTTTAAAATTATGGAAAAGGACATTACTTTCTAATAATTATAAATATGTTTGTTTGTTTTGAATGTCTAGATTTACTTTCCTTTTGTTTGCCTATATGAGTTTCTCATATGTGTTTCCATTGTGTATGCAATGGTGGGTTTTTTATTCTAAGTTTTTACTCAAATTGTGTATTTACATTTATCATAGTTTATTACAAAGTTTTATTGAAAATCTCTCAAATTTTCTCCATTTTCTAAATTTTTTTCTATTTTTCAGATAAAATTCCCAGAAAAAATGATAATATTTCCAATAAAAATGATAAAATCTTTTTCCGAACCTCCAACAAATAGGTATTTACCAATAATACAAACACTATATTTATTCAATAGAAACTCATGCTTCCATAGAAGCAGTTTACAAAGGTGATGCTAACCATCAAAGAAATGGCTTGTAAAAATAGGTGTTTTTAAAAAGCTGCCGAATATTCAAATGCCATGATCATTAACTGGCATTGAGATCACCTGTAGTGTGATGATAATACTCCAAATTGATTATTAGGAATCTCACATATTATTTAGAAGTACAAGGAAGTTCACTACTATCTCTTTGAAGGTGGAAACCTCAGCATTTCTGCATTTCTGATTTTCTATGAATCAAATAAATAAAAGCAGTATCCTCAAATCATGATCATCATCATCTAAGTGCATAATCCTCAAATCATGATCATTGTCATCATCTAAGTAATCAAGATCAGCTGTGTGAATCCTATCAAATCATTTTACTACAACTTGGACCAAGTCCTCCATTAGTGCTTGCATCATTAAGTCATTTCTAACCTTCTATCCAAGTTGTTTTGCAGCCTCACCCTTGCACTCATGTACCCCAACTTGAACAAATTCACTGCTAATGTTTGTTGTCTCTATCATACATAGCTAAACGATGTAATTAACTTTTCGTTATCTCACTAACTATCAGTGTAGCCTTTAGATGACACCAAATTCTTTTCATTCTAAATAATTCCTACCTAGTATGGCAACTCATCCATCTCAAGATCCTCATCTCCACCATGCTCATCGTATGCCCTCGAACACCCAAATATCCATCCTCCAAAGCAAGGCTAGTATGACAAACCCCAATCATATAAAGTTTACCTTTAGTTCAACTGTCACCAGGGGTTAAAAAAGACATCCTTGGATGAGACCGAAAAAGAACAAAGAAAAACGAAAAAATCTCCTTCGGT
Source organism: Pouteria campechiana (assembly GCA_036873735.1). Classification (NCBI taxonomy): domain Eukaryota; kingdom Viridiplantae; phylum Streptophyta; class Magnoliopsida; order Ericales; family Sapotaceae; genus Pouteria; species Pouteria campechiana. The sequence goes on from JAYJMB010044109.1 coordinate 20,430, forward strand.
GCATTAGTTGGACTCTAACTTGAGACCTCAATGCCTATGCTTGATTGCACTATCACAGGCATGAAACATTTAGACTCTCTCCCAATCTTTAGAAACAAAATATCACAGATCAGATTCAGCTTAAACAACAGGTAATGCAAGACAGTCTTTTGGGAAGTTTACCATTGATATAATTACAGCATCAGCTTCCCGACCTTGAAAGCTATCAATAGTTGCAACCTCAACACCAGCTGCCTCTGGCAGCTCATCAAGCCTGTCTCTTAAAAGCTGGACTTGTGCAACATAAGGGGATTGGACTGCAATAGCAGTTGGTGAGACACCTGCATATAGTTCATAAAGTTAAAATAACACTGAAAATTAAAGGGAAAGAACTTCTTTTCAATATAAATTGTATCCAACAATTAGCATGTTCGACAAGTCTTAAGTTACTGACCCAAGTAACAGGCAGGTGTTTTTTACTCCTCTTTTTTTTTCTTTTTCTTCTTTTTTTTCTTTATGCTTGGTAAAGTTTATATGGCCCAAAGCTCACATTATCAAACCTTATATTTTTGGAAACAAGTATTGGAGGAGAAATCAATAGTATCAGTGGATTTCAATCAGAGTGGCAGAGCCTAAACATGTACCTTTTTCCCCAATTCTGATATTGTAACTACCATTCTTCCACTACAATATGCAAAAGAATAATATTATCATCATTCACTATTTGACTTAAAGATATATAATCTTGATTTTTCAATTTGAAAAAAGTAAGAGCTGGGGAAATTCCCCACAGAATGATGATGAATGTTGAACAGCTTGCATACAAGGAGCCAACGCATCAGATTGATTATGATGAAAACGAATTTGAACAGCTTGCACAGATTTATTTTTTACTGTCAACACATCTTGATGTTATGAATTATCACAGATTTTAGACATAACAATATTTAAAATCACTGGTTATTTTTTAGCTTTATTTTATCTTTGAACTCATTTTGGATTTATGATATGTCAGAGAGCACACACTGTGTGAGGTAGTGCAAGAAATATGCCATTCACCATTATTTTGTGTAATATTTTAAAATATATGCAAGAATTCATTTATCTTTAACATTCCCAGAAGTTTCTTAATAATTTTCTTTGCTTCCTAATGACTCCCGTGTTTTCTTTGGGGAATTTTCCAACATTTCCACCAATATTTCTCAAAATGTCCCTTTCTCAAAGTATGAAATAATCTTCAAGACCTATACTGTAAACATTGGATAGAATTTCAAATGAAGATTTCACTTTAGCAGCAATAAGCAACATGGCAAAGGTGGCATTAAGTGAACTTAGATGTTTGGCTACACAAAAGGGAAACAAGAACTGGACCTGTACAAGGTGACTTGGTTTAAGTAGATGGCTCTAAAAGGGTAAGAGACCTACAAGAACTTGAGTGGATGTGTAAGACTGATTTGATGATCTAAGTTAACCATAGATGTGATAGAATAAACAAAAAAGCAGTAAGAGTGCAGCTGACTTCAGTTAGTTGGAATAAGGCCTAAATCATGATATTTAATTGATCAATACGTACTATTCAAGACACAAAAAAATAAAAAGCAAAATCAATCATTGCTACACTTGTTTCGACATAATTAAAAATGAAGTAGAGTTCTCCAAATTTTAAAAAATGAGCCACATAGCATCCACTGCATACCAGAATAAATTAGTGAGAAAACATGTTGCACAACAATGTCTGCTTCCCCTTCATTATAGAATGAGCCTGTGCCTGCAAGGTCCAATTGTTCTTCGCATCCAACAGACAAACTGCCATATGGCATCCTTGTGTCTAACAATAGCAATGGGCAGAGTGTTATCCATGTAGCCTGCAGTGAAAACATAGTTGTTTCAAAATGATATACTTACATATAATATGAAAATAAAAAAGACCAAAGATCTACAAGAAGATAGAAACAAAAAATCAAAACCCTTAAACAAAGATAGCCAGATAACAAATATTGTGTGTGTGTGCTCTGCAAAACAAATGAAGATAAACATCTAAGAAGTTCCAAGGAAACACTAATTAGCTTAACGTTGATTCATGTTCATCCCTTGTGATAAATTAATCCACCAAACAATACTCTTGAAGTACCCATAAATTACTGTTGATTGGAGTTTTGATGAATGTTGTCATGGTAACCTTATTTAGAACAATATCGACAAAAGAAATCCTAAAATAAAGCTAAATGTGCTTGTTCTATGATCCTTTAGGCCAAAAAATTAAAGATACATACTCAATGGAATCCTTTTAGAAAGAAATGGATGTAGCAAGTATTTTAATTGGGGTGCAACTTAGCATGGCTCAACCCAAACTAGCTAGACCCAACCCAACCTTGAGCTAAGCTTTGGCCTTGTCTTTCAAAGGTAGCACTAAGCTTGGGTCGACTGTAAGCGCAGCCCACTTACCTTGATGCTATTTATTATTATCAAAAGTTGTTTCCCACCTATATAGGATCAACTACATGAATTTTGTTGCACCAATCTTTTTGATCTTGAGTTATATTGTCATTTAGTCCAAGCTTTGTTGTATCTTTCTTAATAACCTCTAACCAAGTTTTTTTTTGGCTTTCCTATAATTCTCTTATAGACTTTTATTGTGATAAATTCATTCCTTCTAACCAATGCCCTTTCTAGCCTCTGTTTGACATGGCCAAATTACCTAAGTTTACTTTCTCTTATTTTATTATCTATTGATTCTAAGTTTAATTTTTCTCAAATTACTTTATTTTTAATTTTATCTTTTCTTGTTTTACCACTTATCCATCCCAACATTCTTATTTTAGCTACATTATTTACACACACACACACACAAACACAAATAGGGCTAATATTCGATGTTGTGGACAGCACCAAGTATTTTGGGTGTTGCCTTAATCTCAATGGTTCGTGTGGGCAGGATGCAAGATAGTTGTTGGTGAACACTGTGCCTGTAGAGCGACCGAAGAAAACGTGGAGTTGTGACTTGCGAGTAGGAGGTGAACGATTCCCATCCCCAACAACAGAGGCAATCTTTTCCTCCCAGCCACAAGCAAAATCCTCTCCTTCGCAAGCGGCTTTTTTTTTTCGCCCTAGCCATCTCCTCCCATCCAAATCGAGCATTCTTTTCCTCCCTGCCCGACGCTTTTCCTCTCCTCCCAACAGCGGCAGAGATTTTATTTTCCTCTCATCCCCAAATTAAATCCAGCCCCAAATCAGACATTCGAGCTTCCACTATACGAGTAGCGATTTTATTTTAGCACCCCAAATCGACAACATCAAAGCACCAAATTGACAGATTCTTTTTTGATTTCCTTAAATCCTTCCAGCCAAAAATCAAACCGTTCGAGCTTCAACCACAAGAGCGACAATTTTATTTTCGCGCCTCAAATCATTAGCATCAAAGCCCCAAATCGACAGGTTCATTTTTGATTTCCCCCGATCCTGCTCTTAAGGTCTGTTCTTCTTGCACCGACGTTTACATTTTTTGATTTGGCGCTTGGAAACTTCATGCATCGACATTAAAGATACTTAGTTTATAGTCAGACAAGGTTGATTTATCTATCATTCTTGATCTTTTTGTAATTTCTGTTCCACGTTTTAACCAACAATGCTTGTAGTGTAGTGTTGGTTTTTGTCATTCATGCATCGACAATGCTTGCTATTTTGCTATTTCTTTTCCACGTTTCACTTGGTTTTGGTTTTGGAACTCTATGTTTGCTTCATGTCTTTGGTATGATATGCAAAGTTCTAACTTAGTTCTTTAATGAATAAACCGTGAAAGTTGTATATGGAGACAAGTGTGAATATGAAGGTGTGTGCCAATTTGCAATGTAAAATAGGTCGTCTTTTGCTTGTTAATGTGAATGTTGGAAGTTGTAAAGATATGAATGACAACGTAAATGTGGAAATGCAGGGGAGTCAATCGATAAATGTGAATAATGTTGTTTCTGCGGCTCCCATTTCATTAATACCCAAGATAAATCAAGAATTCGTTACTGAGAAAGATGCATATGAATTTTATAATGCGTATGCCATAGTTGGTGGCTTTAGCATAAGAAAAGGTTACATTAAAAGAGATGGAAGTGGGGAGATTACGTGTAGAGTTTTTCACTGTTCTAGAGCCAAAATGAGAAATTCTAAGCCCAGACAAGCAAGGAAAAATATAAAGTCAGGTGTGTTACTAGATGTGATTGCCCGACATTACTAGCCATAAATAGAAAAGAATGAGATAGTGGTTGGATTATTACCAAGTTTGTAAAAGCACACAAGCATAGGCTAGAAACACCAATGAAATCATACTGTTTAAGATCACATAGAAGAGTAACCAGTTTACAACTAGACATTGTGGAAGGGCTAAATGAAGCTGGTATAGGAGTGACAAGAGCATTGGATTTTATAGCAAATAAAGCAAGTGGATTTGAAAACTTAGGTTATTTACAGCTTGATGTTATTTACTGCAGGGAATAGCAGTGGGAAAAAGATTAACAAATGTGGAGCCTACCAGAAAAGATGCATGTCCGTTTCTGGTCACACCAAGCATGCACTAGAGATAGGCTTTGAAGTGATACCTCTTTATACTGGTTGGGGATGAACTAAAGAGGAACTCATTGTAAGGGACTAATGTTTGTACATGACAGTCTTGTTCAGCAAGTCAAGAGATGGTATAAATGTAAAGATAGTACCATTACTGAAAGTTTTGAAGTTGGACAGAAAAGAGTATGTGACAGGAAATTATTTATATATGAAATGTGTTTATTTATTTATTTTTCTTTAAGGAAAAGGATAAGTTTTGATTTAAACACATCACATTGAGAAGATTCATCCTTCTGTCTTTCTACGTTTTGAGCAGTCAAAAAGAACTCATTCATACCTATAAACTATCTGAAACTATTCCATTGATACCATAATCAATTATGAGAGCCCCACCACCATCACAACTGATTCTCTTCGCAATTGCACGAGTCAATGCCATAGCTTTTGGGCAGACTTCAATGTGTTGAAGTTTGGCTCTTTCTTCTATAGTAGCCCATTGCAAATGCCGCTGAAGCTAGAGTAATGTTCCAGGAGCCATCATCGCTCTAGTTCTCTGTAAGATACTTGAAGCACAGTATTGGCTACTGCTAAGCTGTTGTGTTGGCTTTTTCTTTTTAATGTTGGTTTGATTGTTTGTGAAATTATGTTTGTGTATGCATTCCTGTACTTGGCACACTCGGCCATTCTCTTTGCATTTGGCAACATGGAAAGTTGGATATGGTTTTTCTGCCAAGATTATCCTTTAGGTAACAGTCATATAATGGCTGTTTGTTCTAGATAACGACAATTTTGACATCAATAAGGCGATATGTTCCAAAAACCACTAACTGCTAGCAAAGCAACCGCTTGCAATGCAGCCTGATATGAAATATGCAAGTTGGAAGAGACCATGAGAAAAACAGTTTAGGGGTTTGCATAGAGTAGGTTCGTTTACCCATGTTAATCACTGCCTGCATTCAAATGCTAATGTGTTCCCAATCGGGTTGGGAACCCAAGCATAATCAGATCAAATATACATCGGTTCACGTGGTTCGGATTAAATTTTACTTCACTAGAGAAAAATAATAATTTCACCATCTCAGAAATTATATTACAGCTACTGTCTTGGATACAAACTCTGTCTGTCTCTCTCTTTTTACCATCTAGAACAAACTCTAGAAAGTACCCCATTATATCCATTTATAAAGATGGGTTACAAACAAAGTACCCCATTATATGCTTAATAGACTTTGCAGAATACAAGAAACCCAAAATCATTGGTTACAGTTCCACCTCCTGCCCAAATGAAGCATGTAGTTCTTTATCCTTTGTAATTTGAACTAAATGCGTGCATTCAGTTCCTTCATCTCCTTCAATTTATATGTAATTCCAATAGCATCTCAAAATGTTAAGCCATATGGATGAATAGGTCATTTCTAATAAGCAGTTTGTGAAGGAATTTGTTGAGAGAGTGACTGAACTATCATTAGCTTGTGAAACAAACAACTACCAATTGGGTGAACGCCAAGTCTGATTCAACTGAATTTTACAGAGGCCACTATCATAACAACCTAATCTAACTCTTTCTTCCCCTGTCAATTAAACGTAATGTCAATCAGCTGCAGCTTGCCCAACCATGAATTCCTAAATCCCAGAAACATCCGAGACGAGACTCGCTGGAGCTCACACGAATATGTACAGATCCTTAGTCCCTTTTTCCAGCCTCATCCCCACCTGCACATTACCCTTTTTGACAGGGGCACCAACTACAATAGGTTGGGTTGGCTTCGAAGCAGTGGGGGAAAATAAAATCACCGCTCGTGTGGTTGAAGCTCGAATGATCTGATTGGGGCTAGAAGGATTTGGAGAAATCAGAAAAGAACCTGTCGATTTGGGACGCGAAAATAAAATCATTGCTCATGTGGTTGAAGCTCAAACGTTTGATTTGGGGCTGGATTTGATTTAAGGATGAGAGGAAAATAAAATCGCCGCTGCGGTTGGGAGGAGAGGAAAAGCGTTGGACAGGGAGGAAAAGAGTGCTCGATCTGGATGGGAGGAGATGGTTAGGGCGAAAAAAAAATCGCCTGCGAAAGAGAGAATATTCGCTTGTGGTTGGGAGGAAAAGACTGTCGCTACTGTTGAGGATGGGAGCCGTTCACCTCCTATTCGCTAGTCGAAACTCCACGTATTCTTCAAGCGCTCTACACACACAGCGTTCACCAATGGCTGTCTTACATCCCGCCCACATGAACCTTTGAGATTAAGGTAGCACCCAAAATATTCGGTGTTGTCCATGGCATTGAATATTAGCCCATATATATATATATATATCCTTAACTATCCAACATTCTACCCTATAAAGCATAGCCCCATAAAGCATAGCTGGTCTTATAGTTATCCTAAGAAATTTTCCTTTTAATTTAATTGACACTTGACGATCATATAAAATTCCAGAAGCATAACATCATTTCTTCCATCCTACTTAAATTCTATGGGTAATATCTTTATCAATTTCTCCATTTTCTTGAATTATTGATCCTAGATACCAATAGTGGTCATTTTGTGGTATTACCTGATCTGCAATATTAAAAAGTTCCTCATTTATAATTCTATTTTTATTAAAATTGCAATCTGTATATTCAATTTTTGTTCTACTATCTCTAAAACCCCTAGATTTTAAAGCATCTTGTCATTTATTTAATTTCAAATTTACTCCTCCGCTTATTTCATCTATGAAAACTATATTATCCACAAATAACATATACAAAGGGATCTCTTCCTGTAAATGTCTAATGAGACCATCCATAACTAGAATATGGAAATAATCACTTAAAGCAAAAGTGCAAAACTGAACCTCGATGTAAACTTATTGCACTTGGAAATTCACATGTTTCTCTACTCATAGTTCTTACATTTATTATAACTTCATCATACATATCCTTAATAATATCTACATACTTTCTAGCAACTTTTTTCTTTTTCAATATTTTCCATATTAATTCCCTAGAAATGATATCATATGTCTTTTCTAGTTCAATAAAAATAGAGATTCTTCTTTTTTTCTCTATATTTTTCTATTAATTACCTAAGTAGAAAAATAGCCCTACTAGTTGATCTCCTTAGCATAAAGTCAAATTAATTTTCTAAAATACCTGTTTCATGTCTTAACCTTTACTCTTTCCTAAAACTTCATAGTATGGCTCATAAGTTTTATTTTATGATAATTAGTACAATTTTGAATGTCTCCTTATTTTATTCCACTTACCTTGACGCTATTAAAACCAAAAAAAAAAAAAGGTTATCCAACGCCCCCTTATGTCCACCTACAAACTATAGCCACAAATGCCTCCTAGATGTCAAAAGTTTTTCAAAATGACAATGTTGCCCTTCCATTTATACATAAAGTAATTGGAATGTGTTTGGATCAATACTTGCTTTATTGATAATTAAAGATATATCGATGATCGTAAAAAAGATATGATTGGTTTTATTCAAAATAATGTCTTTTTTATCAAGAAATTTTATTGGAAAAGTCAAAAATTGTAAAGATTAATTAAAATATGATAAATTAAGATAAAACATTACTTTAAAGGTTAATATCAAATGGCCAATGAAGATACAACAAATTTAATACAACTTCAATGCTTTTATATAATAATATAAACATATAAACAATACATTAAATACATGTGAATTTCTAATGATTTAGGGATATTATCACAATTGTTTAAAAAGCAACAATGGAAAAAATGGTCGAAAGGGGGATAATTTATGAAAAATGATAATATTTCCTATACAACAGATAAACCAAAAATAAAGTTCATAATATCTCCAATAATATTAATAAATTAGAGATAATATCAATAATATCTCTAATATTATTGATAAAATATAGAATAAATGAGAATACTGATTTCCTATAATATAATTCATCAACCACCTTCCAAAACGGTATCCTTAGAGATAACATCGACAAAGCAAACACTAGTCTGATACTTGGAAAAAGGAAAGAAGAGGCTAAAAAAAAAAAAAAAAAACCTTAGAGAAGGGTTGAAAATAGAAGGAGATTATGTCACTCATAATATAAATAGAAACAAAATAGATAAGGTTGATGATGTGGAAAGACATGATTAATGGTTGAAAATAAAAGTAATGATAAGAAAAAAATATGGTTGTTATAGTTAAGTGAAGTACTAAATGTTGCATCATATTAAATAAGAAGGAAAAAGTGAGGAATTTTTTTCCACCCATTTTCCAATAATGCAAACACACCTTAGTGTTCAAGGGTATCAAAAGGTTATACACAATCTAATCACGTCATTAAATTATAGTATCACTGTCAGGATCAAAACTAGATAAATTAAAAAAAAAGGTGATTTGGAGATTTAGGAATATGATTTAGATTTTAGAATCATTAATTTGATAATGAATGACAAAGCTTTATGGTTTTTATGATTCATGTTAATTAGATGTGGAATAAAATAATAACTAGTATATGGCAGATAACTAATTAAAGGACATATGATAAAAATACAATTTTAATATTTTTATTTATCTGGCCATATAATTATTTTATTCAAATGATATTTTCAGTATACAATTTAAATTGGCTATAAATCAAATAATGGATTAAATTTTATCTGTGAGCTTTATAAGATCGTCATCATCATTAATTTTTCATACATGAATGAAAGCATTTTTGCAATTAAGAAAAAAACCTTCAGAGAGTACTTGTCTATTTGAGTTTGTCAGAAAACATGGCGTGTGCATTTGGAAAAAGATTAATACTAAGGGGTGTATTTGGAATTATCAAAAAACCTGAGGTAAGCATTGGGTGTTGTGGTGGGTTTTTACAAACATGGGCTGGGCTTGGGTTGGGCTTCAGTTATGATTTCAGAGGAAGGGTCCAGCCTTGGTTGACCATCAACATGTAGCAACCAGCCCTAGCTGCACCATAATCCAAACAGAAAGAAAAGAAAAATAATTCTTTATAAGCATTGCAAATCAGAAACTCCAATAAACAATTCATGAGCTATGAATAAACAAAACCAAACTGCAGCTTGATGTAAACTCATGTATCAATGATATAAAACATAGCCACAACTCCCTAAAAGACACTCCCCAGGTATGCACATGAAGTTTACTTATTTTCGCTTCCCCATGTGCTGTTTGCTGATAAAAATTTTGAAAGATAACTAAGCATAAAGTTAAGATACCAGAACATTCTGGTTATCCTGAGCATTGTACCTTGACAAATGGAAAATCAACAAGTAGACATGCAGCCACCGTAGGAGAAGATTGCAATAATCCATCATACATCTCTTTAGAAGCCCAGCTGGCAATTGCATCATGCATCCGGTACTGAATTCTCAACCTGGTTGCAAGCACACCTTCATGCAAAGCTGATGCCCTTTCCAACAAGGATTTGCCAAGTCCACCCTGCATGGCTTCCCTGGATAAAATTACTGGAGCTAGCTGGCATTGATCACCTGCAAGTATACATCGCTTCCCTTGTAAAATTGGGATCCAGCAAGCAGGTTCAATAGCTTGTGCTGCTTCGTCAATGACAACCAGATCAAAAGTATCCAGCCTCCTGATTGAAGGATCAGCTGCCCCTGTATTAGTGGCTAGTACAACTTGCGCACTTGACAATACTTCCTTTAGAGTATCCTTCTCTTTCTTCTTAAATGTCTTTCCAAGTTGCTTTAGAAGTTGACGTATACCTGCAGCTAGAGAATCATCTTTCAGACAATGTCTTAGGTCCTTCCTTAGATCTGCTTTTTTCCTCTCAAACTCTTTCTGGAAAGCCTCAAGTTTACAATTGACAATCTCCCCCAGAGACTTTGATGCCACAGCTGGTGATATTCGTGCTGGATTTCCAACACGTACAATGTCTAACCCAGCATTTGAAAGCCTTTCTACCATGTTGTCAACAGCAGCATTTGTGGGTGCAGTTACAAGTACCCGTTCACCTCGCTGAACAGCAAGTGATATCAATTCCTTAAGTACACCTGTCTTTCCGGTACCTGGAGGCCCTTGAATTACCAGGAGAGGTCGCTTCTTGTTCAAGCCCAGGGCAATTGCTCTCCTTTGGGAATCATCATATGCTCTATCATCTAATAATCCATCCAAGTCTGCCTCTCCCCACTCAATCATATGGTTCAGCTCAAGCCACTTGACATCTTGTACATCTCCGAACAAAATGGCAACAACATCTATGGAAATATTTTTCTTATGCAAGCCGTTCTTTTGGAGAAGCATTAAGGCTTCACAATTCCGCTATCAAAAGAAACAATTAAAAATATCATATTCATAGGGGTGTAAATAGGGTCACAAGGTTCAACCTGAACCAGACTAACCCAATCCGAAAATGGGTCGGTTTGGGTTAAGAAATATGGAACCCGATTTATACAAATAGGGTTGAACCCAACCCATCTTTAACATATTTGGTTACTCTTTACTAAGTGCTAGTTTATTTTTGTGATTAAGGTTAATTTAATGGTTGAGATAAAGAGTTTTGACAAAATATAAGTTTTTATTTTTTCCTTTTTAGATTATGAATCTTGACAATTTAATCATAATTTTTTTAGAATGGCATGGGTGATTAAATGAGCATTTTTATATTAAAATATGAAAAAAATTATATAGAAATAATGTTTCAATAGCATTGAAATTAAAAATTTTATTTTAGTTACCATAAAATATTTATTTAAAATAAATTTAAAATAAAAAAATTGATGAAGTTTAGAATATTAACTTAATCTTTTAACTACAATAGTCAACCCAAATTTAACCCAAAACCAACCCAATATTTTTAGCGCTAGTTTAGGGTTGGGTTAGAATTTTAAAAATAGGGTTAGAGTTGGGTTGAATTTTTATAAATAGGGTCAAGGTTAGCTTGACCCCAACCTAAGTCAACCTAACCTAATTTAAACCCCTACATATTCATCACAATAGTATCAATAAAGATAGGCTACATTTTAAACATTGATCACAATGTAATAATGGCATTAAACATGGAGTAGCAATGAGAAAAAAGTAAGAACTAGTTTACTTTGCTAATATGGGAATGGTGCAATGCAAATATTGAAGAAGAAAAAGATTAAGAAAATGATTTCCTTTTGCTTTTTCAAAAATACAAACAAGATGGATGACCGAGAAGCAAAAGCAAAGAAAGCTGTGGGACAACAAAGAAAGCTGTGGGACAGTTGGATCAAAATTTTGCAGGGCAACTTGAATTCCATTAAATCCATGCCACATTTCCAAAGTAGGATTGGCGAGTGGCACCAAGGATGTCTAAGATGAAACAATTCACAATCTCAATTATACCTCATATGTAAGCACATCAGCCAATCCATGAATCCGATCAATGCGCACACTCTTCCCAAAGAGCTTAGAAAAGGTTGGATCGCCATGACGAGACTCCAAGGCCACACTGATGCTATATCCATCCTCCCCAAGATTGTGAACAAAACCTTGCATGCAAGAAGTTGCCCCTGCACCCCTGCTATCGCATGTTCTAACACAAACCATGTCTCCTGGAGAAAGGGAAGTAGGTGGTAGCCTGTGGCTCCCTTCAACTCGGAATAAAACCAAATGCATGCCTCCTAACCCTATAGAAAACAGAAATAGTTAGGAAAATACAGAAGGGCCCCTATTCTTTCATTACTGAAGCAGTGGGCAGTCCATGGTCGAGCAAAAATAGCAAATAATAAAATCGATGATGAGGGGAAAAACCATTTCACCCTAGATATTTTATTTTACACTACAGCCAGAAAAAGGGTCAGATGTGCATGGCCTTTAAAAAGCATCTATTACAAAGTACCCTCAGGTATAAACATCAAAGCTCTTGGGGAATTAAGATCCTGATTAGTTAAGCAGTTCATTTGCTGAAACATGGTTCACTTCAAATACTTCAATACAACACTCAGAAACAAGTTCAGAGGAGCATGGCTTTATCTTGTCTAACATATCTATTTGACTGTTCTCCCCAATCATAGCAATCCAAGCTCTGGCAGAATCAAGGCCCTAATTAGTTGAGTACATTTGGCTCATAAAAGAGTAGAGATAAATAGCTGCATGAGTAAATCAATTAGCAATCATATTCAGGACATGACCTCAGTTAGCATGCAATGTCTAGAGACATGAACGTGGGCAAGATTTTTATGAATTTTTTTGCAGAGAAAAGGTAACTAAGTTATATTGCAACAACGACTTCTTTTTTCATGATACAGTAGATGTGAGGAAGCAAGCCTAGTACATAGATGTACCATGATGATGATGCTAGAAGCATGAAGTTCTCGATATTTGGTACAACTGCATCAAGTTGTCAATACTTCAAAGCTTTTCAAGTACAGAGGTGACTGCTTCAACTGACATGATTTATGTGGAATTGACCTTCAAACCCAGTATATACAGGAAACTTTACAAACAAAATTACAAGAATTAAGGCAACTTTGAGAGACTGCACCAACTAATAACAGGTCCCCCCCCCAAAAAAAATCCTCATTCTAAGGCATACCATAGCACATACAACAGATTATTGGACTAGTATACACACCTGTAGAAGAGCTAACTGTTCTCAAGTTGCATATGGTGTCACACTGCTCTTGCTGAGCTTGTCCGTGGCTGACCAAGTATTCAACAGGTTTTGACGCATCAAAATTTTCATCCAGAGTAGGTGATGCATCCAATTCTTCTTGAGTAAATTCTAGCTCTGAATCACGTTCAATGCGAAGAAGCTCTGACATCCATTTCACAAAATCATCAATCCTTTGCTGTATTATCTTGGCCTTCTCAAGGTCCATGCCTAAGCCACCATGGACAGGCTTTGATTGGGGAACTTTCCGGACAATAGCACGATGCTGTGCTGCAAATAAATCACCTCATCGCAATTGAGTTTATAATGATTAAACAGTACGTTTATAATTTCAACAAATAACATGTCAATAATTAAACAAATATAAATAGCGGCATGTACTGATTCCTTTGAAACCATATTTCTCTTCTATTATCCCCATCGATGCACACTTCAGTAAGGTAAGTTGAACTTTGTGAGGCAATACTAAACCTTTTCAACCTTATCATTCTAGACTTTTCTCCTTCATTAGTTCAATTCCAGCTGAATAGACTCATGTTTGCTTCAATTTTGGTATTTTAAATTGGCTACAAATAAAGGCTGCTACATACACAAGGCTGTTATGAAATTGAGATTGCTTTTAATAAACCAAGATTTTCTGCTTCTTTGTGAGGAACTGATTGCATGTGTTGCATGCCTAGCCCATGCATGCAGAACTAGCATCTAATCTATGTGATGCATTTAATTATCATTCTTTCCTTTATCTGATTGATTAACATTTCCCATTACATCACCGAGGCTGGTCATTATGCCAAACATAAGATTGAGAGAAATATAGATTGGCATTCCAATCCATCATATATTGCACAAAATGACGATTTTTGGTATTGTCATCAATTGTAAAGTGGAAAGGAGAAAAAACATAAATAAAGAGATAGGTAGCCAAAAACAGACTTGAAGAGGCTAACTCCTTGAGCAGCAGCCAGGACTGAGTGTTGCGCCAGTCAGGCACAATGGATTTGCGCTGCAGGTCCTGAAGGACATCCCTGAGCTCCCGTTGGAAATGGTCGAAGAGGGTGGGATAGTGTGTACGAGCCTTCAAGCAGATGGCTTCGAGACCCTGGGGCATGGGGATGGCATTGAGATATGGCTGAGCCTGAATGACAAAGTTGAGACCAGTTGACCCCATCCGCAGCGTCACTTCGGCGAACTCACCCAGGACCTCAGCGGAAGCAAAGTCGGAAGCCATTGCTTTCATCCCTTGGCAAATCCACCTCACCACTCCTTTTCCAAGATCCTTGCGTCCGAGTGGGTCCCCATTCTGATACACGCTACGAACGCTAATTGTGGACGAAGAAGAGGAAACTTCCTTATCTTGCTGTTCTCGTTGCCACTGCGGCTGCTTCTGCTGGGGATTGACTGCAGCTGCAGCTGCTGCTGCTGCTGCTGCCTGAGAAGAAGAAGACGATGGTGATGATGTCAACTTGGGTTTGGACTTGGGCTTGAAAGCAATTCGTTTCTTATTGATTTTTCTGTTGCTGGTGGTGTTGGTAGTGTTGAGAATACGCAAATGCCGATGATGGAGGGAATCGATGACCGTGCAAGAATGAGAAGGAGAGAAATAACAGCAAGATGGGGTAGAAGAATAACTACGTCGGAAGGATGAGCAGGAAATGATGTTGCTGCTGGTGGTGTTGGTGGAGGTAATGCTACTGTTGGTATTGTTGGCATAGTTGAAGAGAACGGAAGTTGGGGATTTGGCAGCAGCCGAGAGGCGAAACGAGCAGTAACATGCTTCCATGTTCAGCCCTCCACACTTCCGACTGCTGCTGCCCACGAAAACAATATTCAGCTACCTCTCTCTGCTTCTCTGCTTCTTCTACCCATCATCTCCTGCCGACTGATGTGTGTGCCTGGAAGAAAAAGAAGAAAAGGAGGCGAGAGGAGGACTTGGTTTTGCTTCGGCACTCATATAATAGCATAAAAACACGTTTATTTCAACCGCAAAACCAACTTGTGGTTGTCGTCGGTAGGCAAAAGGCACGGGCGATCGCCAAGCCAAACCAACACAACACTAGGTTGCTGGTTGATCGAATATATGTTGGGTCCACTTTTTTCTTTTTTATTTCCAAACTTAATGCTTTATTCTTTTCGCTCTAACGCCCCACCAAAATTATTTATTAGGAAAAAATTTTCAACCCTGAAAAAGCATTTATTTCCTACATGTCTTTGCGCAATTATTTCATTCGCGTACTCTGGATTAATAAGCACAAAGTTTGCTTTCACAAATCAAGAAGGCGTAATTATTCATATACATATATAGAAGAGAAGATGCGAGGGGACACGTGGAGAGATTCCCAAGTCAGAAATCCCACAAATATCTTGTCAGTGATCGAGGTGGACTAACAAGATCCTCTGCCCACTCTGTATTTGAGTTGCTTGCTGGCTGTGATTTTCTCTTCCTCTTCGCCTTTTCCTGGTTTCTTTGGTAGACAGACGTGCATCAGTTGCCATCCACAAGCTAAGCGGCGAAAAACATCTCATTTTGTGGAAGATAACTGACATACGTGCGCCACTGCCAGTCTGCCATGCCGGGCCCCACTCGTCTCCGTTACCACCGACCATCCTTTCCCGCAGGTACAGCATATGATTTTTACGATAATCTTACGAAATTCTAACTCTAATCGTAACTCCATGCCCTGCAACAGAAAGCATGCTACTACTGTTTGACAACTGTTTTTATTGGCCATCCAAAAGATCACCACTAACATTAATGTCCAAGTCAAACACCCCACCCACGAACACCAACAAGCATCAAGGGTGGTGACTCAATACTGAATCATCATGCCTCACGCGATTACCAAAGGACGCCACTTAAACAATAGTATTTCCATTATTCACATAAATTATAACCCAAGCAAATTGATCCAATAGTCATCGGTGCACTTTGGGCTCTGGACCCATAATAAAGTTGGCAGATTACCGCCCAACCCAGCCAAAGATCATATAGATTGAGTTTCGATTTTGTTAGGTTTAGTCAGTGTCCGCAAAACTATCATGAAGATGCAAATGCACCATGTTTGAAACAATTCATCAACTGGGAAATAACCTATCTATCCGAAAAGATTTGGAAAAACTCACCAAGTACGGATCCGTCGTCGAAGAAAGGACCCTTCAAATATCAATGAACCCAATACAAAACAAATCCAGCATTGATGTGACCCAAAAAACCCACTCACCCATCACCCACACGGACGAAGAAAGGAAAATAAAGAGCATGAAACGACATAAAGCATAGCGCATAGAGCAGGCAGACGTCCATAAGAATCCTCCCAACGGAATAGCAGTTCTCATAAAATAACGCTAAAAAAAGACCAACAAAACCGAACATCTTGGACCTTTCCACTACCCACTATTACGACCAAAAACTGCCCTGTAAATTAAGCAATTCAACAGACCATGCTCAATGTTGGCACCAAGCCATATTACTTTGCAATTCTGGCGTCACCATAAAGCACTAGACTTAGGCTCCATTTGGCACTGCATTTACAAAGGCTAAAAGCACTTTCACATGCCTAAAAGTACTGTTGCAAAATTTCGATAGTGTTTTGCAAAACATTTATAAGCATTTTAGGTGAACGCATAAGCCCAAAAACAATGTTTTCGGAGAAGCAAAAAATTTCTGCTTCTCCAAGGTACTTAGCACGTTAACGAATTTTTCCTCTCATTTAACGGATAAGGTCTCTATGCTTGTACGGATGTACCAATACCTACACATCTCATGCTTCGGCACATTTTGATGATCACGCGGTATAATGATTTAATCAAATCTAATAGTGCTCCTGTTTTACCATTTTATAAGATATTTAGCTATACAATGTATTTTCGAACACTGACGCATGCAAAAGTGTTTCTTTGATTTTCTTACTGTATTATCTTCACGGTAGATCCAAATTCAGTATGGATAATTGGATAAAAATTCACAGCTGTTTGGGAAAAGAATCTAGAAATTTGAAATTACATATTCGCTTCACATGTCCCATTCGTTTTATAGGCTATTTGGTTAAGAGGAAATTAAATTTTTCTTTAAAAACCAAAGAAGATGATGTCAGTATTTGTTGACGATTTGCCACGGGTTTGCCAAAGTTTTCATTAATTTTATTTTTTATTAGAAAAAATCAAAAACTTAAAAATATTGGTCTACAACTTTAGGTTTGGACATGATTGGTAGGTGCCAGCACCAATCAGGCCTTGTAGAATCTTGTTTTCAATTGGCTATAATTTTATAAAATATTAGAAATTAAAGTATATTGCAAGATTTCAGAATGCTAAACAATAAAGATAAAATTAATTAAGTACACTATCATAATTTTTTAGAAAAGGTGATATTTGGTACTTGTATATAGGATGCAACCAAGTCTAATTGGCAATACTTAGCTAATGAAAGAGACTCGCAAACATGAATGAGACTTTCATATATATATATATATATATGTGTGTGTGTGTGTGTGTGTGTGTGTGTGTGTGCGCGCGTGTTTATTTTATCATATTTATATTAATATTAAGTATTTTTCTTCTTCTAAGCTAACAATATATATTAAAAATATTTTATTATTAATAAATATTTTAAATTTTAAAATTTGATCTGTATATTATATTATTTGAATAATTATTTTAAAGATAATTAGTGAGAAAGTTAAAGCATAAATTTTTTGTCATTTGCATTATAAAAGTATTTTCATCATATTATAGCCAAACAAATATTTAATACTAAAAGTATTTTTACTTCAAGTACATTTTACTAAAGTTTTATTGTAAATAGCACTTCTTTAAAAAGTATTTAATTCCACAACGTGGCCAAACAAAGTCTTAGGTCCCATTCAGCCCCGTTGTGAAATTTCAAGTACTTTTGAAAAAGTCCTCTACCAATAGAACTTTCGTAAATAAGATATTTTTAAAGTGGTATAACTAAGATATTTTTAAAGTATTTGGTTAAACCATTTAAAAGTACTTTTGACATTATATATCTATGTGGCTATAATGTAATGAAAATACTTTTATTATGTAAATAACCAAAAAGGATAAAAAAAAATATGCTTTAACTTCATCATTAGTTATCTTCACAATAATTATGTAAATAATATAATTTGCAAATCAAAATTTTAAAATTTAAAATAAGTATTGATAATAAAATATTTTTAATATAAATTATTAGCTTAGGAGAAAAAATACTTGAAATTTCAATATTAACATACATATATAATAAAATTATATATATACAGGAATCTAAGTTGCGGTAAAAATTTTACATAAAATCTAAGCTACATACTAAACAGATATAATCTCATTTTATGGAGAAAAGATATTCTTATTATATATTTTAAATAATTTAAACTTATAAAATATTCCTCTGGATATATATGAGATTTATTAGCTATCAATTAAAAATAAACATACAAATGTAAATAAAAATATTATAATAATATTATGCACATTGTCCATACTAAAAAGTAATTATCATGGTAAAAAATTAAAATAAAAAATTATAAAAAATAAAAAATATATATTTTGTAATCTGAAAAATAATATTAATATAGATAAGAAAAAAAACTTATTGATTAGAAAGTAATTAAAACTTTGATAAATGATAATACTTACATTGTACCAGAATATTTAAATATGATTTTATATAGTTATGATATTATTTTTTAAAAAAAGAGGAAGAGAGGTAATATTGTCTTAAAATTCATTAATGTAAGAAGTCCATGAAGATGCGAAAATTTTCAGTTTCTCCCAAAACGTGAGTTTTGAGCTTTGGAGGTGGAGTGAAGCGCTTTTGAAACTCTAACCAAACGCTCATTGAAAATTGCACAAGCACGTTTGAGGGCATGGAAGCACTTTCACACTGTGTAAACGCAGCCAAATAGGCCCTTAATCCTAGGCGAACACTACAATACCAATGTTACTTCAATACCAAACTTAATCCTGATTCCTGGGCAAACACTACAATACTAGCGTTACTTCAATACCAAACTTAATCTCGGGCGAACACTACAATACCGGCATCACCACCAACACTGAACGATGGCAACTGAGAGTCATGGTGGCCAACTCTAATACCACTAATACAACACTAGGAGAACTCACTCCCAAATAAGCAATGTGAGAATCCTCACACTAACCTTAAATGAGTAATGTGGAGCCATGGATCCTAACAAGTCCATACTTTCATGTTGCATAGTAAAAAATAGTTGGAAGAGACATTTAGGGATCACTGAAAGAAAATAACTTACAGTTCCCATCATAACCATCTTCAATAGAACAGGACCATAGTTCATTTTGAAAAGCAACAGTATCACATTACTTGAAAATGGAAATGGTATAGATTTGCCATTTGCCAAATTCCCCGCTATTTACCATCCTTCCGTCATCATAATTAAATCAGAATTTCAACCTATAACACACAAATTTAGTAAAGGGAAATAACTGTCCACTTCTCAGATGCATATTTCATCACAACTAAAATCAAATTTACCCTCACTTTCAGCTAAATTAAATCCAAACCATTAAGCCCAAAGAAATTCCCCAAATCTCTATTACGCCCAATGCCTATCACCCCACCCAAATCCCTCTCCCCCCAGGCTGTAATAAATAAATAATCATCAACAGATGCTATTTCCCAAGGGCAGTGATGGGTGAAGAAAGAAAGAGCAATAACATCTATACCATCACCAAATGTATTGTGCACAGGGTGCCACATATAGGAGCAATGCAAATACCATAACTAATGGTCAGATTTGTATGCAGCACCAATGTATCAATAATATCACACCTAAATCTCCATTACAGCTAATGCCCAACGCCTAATGCCTAATGTATTAATAATATCAATAATGTACAGTCAGATTTTCATGCAACACCAATATATCAATAATATCTCCTAATTGATAATTCAGACACTATCATTACATTCATAGCTTTTTCAAATATTGCCCCAAATTAAGCAATACGTTAGCATGCATTGGTGACGATATTTGTGATAACAATATGCTTATTCCTAGTCAGTGATACTTATAATGGTATCGATATGAAGAATACAGGAATTGAATATAAATTTCATCACACCAAATCCAAAGAGAAACATAAATTGGAAAAAGCTTAATTTCCTTTTCTGTTCTCTCATTTCATCAAACCTAAATCCCAATTCACCACCATTTCACCAAACAAAATCAATCAAACTATAACTCAATGTCAATCCAACCTCAGAGCCCAAACTAATTCCCAACATCTCAGAATGAAACCACTTTTTTCATACCGCTGCCATCAGAAGCAATGATTGCAGTTGTACTGCAGATGATTATGGCAATTGTTCTTCCAGATTCTGCTGCTGATTGCAGCATTCAAAGCTGAAATTGAAATCAAAGAGGTAATCATTACCCCTACCCTGCCAGTTAGGGATGGCAGGCAGAGGCAGCAATCTCTGTTAACATTGGTAGTGGCAGCAGTAAAATCTAAAAGCTGCTTTTGATAGTAGCAGCAATAGAGAACATTGCTGCCATTCAGCAATGATGGGCAATGTTCCCAACCAGCTGGTAGAGATGGCACCAGCAGTCATTGCTGCCATTGCAATAGAAGGTGACTGGTAAGGAGGTAATTTGTATAGGGTTTTCACTAATCATAATGTTTGAGGACTAAACCTAGAATTTTCATAAACTTGAATAGGTGACATCATATGTGGAAACTCTCTTAACAAACATTCCATTTATTGGGTTCCAATAACTCAAAGATCCGGTCTCTCCAAAACCCATGACACAAACAATGCCAGAAGGGAAAATGGTTTAGCGGCATACCTCCACGAGGTGCACCAAACATATCTTAATGAGGCAAGCTTAATAGCTATTCTTTTAATTTTTTGATTTTCAAAATGGAGATCAATTGATATGGGAAGGCTAACAGACTACAAAATAAGCCCCTTATTCCAAGTCTACAATTTACCATCATGTTAAATAAAACAATCCCTTATTCCAACTCTACAATTCACCAAATCAAGTTAAATAAAACAATTTACATGCATCTCCTTACTGATAAACCATTTTCTAGATATGGCATTGTTGGCCACCTGAAGAGGCAGTAAGTTTTTATCAAGCACGCCAAACATAGAAGATTAAAGATGATAACTGGCCAAAAAGAAAAAGAAAAATGGTTGACAACAAAATACACATGCCATCCAAAAATATGGGGGTGGAAAAACTTACTGTAAGGCATTTGAGGTGCCAATAGTGCAATAAATGGTGGACCACCAGGGTAAAAGTTCACCAGCTTTGCTTGCCTACCATGGAAGGGTTGCAGCATTCACCCATTGATGTTGTTTCCAATCTTGATGTTCATTGCTTAAAAGCAGGGAGACCTTATGACAATATTTGAGAATGTTTGTAGGAAAATGGTGAGTACAGAATCTCATAGATAGCTGATTAGTGCTCCAAAATTTGTCAACTCTCATCTCTAGCACTGAAAACAAACATAAAGCAACCGGCTTTTGTAGACTTGCCTGTTAGCTTGCAAATGGAAATTTTCAGGCTGAAATTGCATCTTTTGCAGTGGTGAAATGATAGTGCAAATTCTTGCAATGCTTTACCTGATATTGTGCTTCAGAACATGCAATCGCTGCAATGAGTCAAACCCACAAGCATTCTCTTTGTTATGGAGGAAGCAAGTTCCATAGTGATGCACCATTGGATCAAGCAAATTAGCACCAAATCAATGTGTTCTGCCACTGAGAAGAAAACTTCTGTCTCAGCAATCGGGCAGGATTCTGCTTTCCTCGGCCTAAATACTTCCATTTAGCATCTACACATCTCTCTACCACTGTTTCCCACCTTCATACAGCAGCTGTATATACTAAACGAATTCTGTTAGGTAATGGCCGTGCAATGAGGCCATCAGTAACCCATCCAGCCAATTGCCCATCATGTTTCACGTGGTCAAATTCCCTTTTCACATAATCCAGTGATATATCTAACCTTCCACCAGGACTGCAGTCACCAGCCACCCCCCTAGAATCTATTCCTACATTTCTCTCCAACCAGTACAGGTAATTGACATGAAACAATGATTTGAGCATATCATGTGGTGCACAACTTTCTTTAAGTATCACCTGGCATAGTGAAGAACTCAACCATGAGTAATCAGATATAGAATCATACTAGTTAATGAATAATAAGAAATTCCAAAAAATCTTCCGGCTCACTCTGTTGTCAACTACTTACACAGAATCTTCCTCTGTTCTCTGTCAAGATGTAGCCTTCATCCCTGAAGAGGTCAAACAAGGCAGAGGCATCCTCCTTTCTGCCAATCACATCACTAAGCTTGGATCCAAGAAGCAAACGGTGCCCAATTTGAATTGCAGCATTTTTGGCTTCCGGAGATAATACTGCCGATTGAACCTGCCAAGAAACAGGATACACAAGTGCATTGTATACAATTAGAAGATGCTTACATTGGATCAAGAAATGGAATTGCTAAGGAATGCCAGACAGATGAGAATAACTATAAGAAAGAATCTGCCAACCATAAATGCAAGAAAAGCACATTCAAAACAGGTGTTAGTAGTACTGTGCAATGACTAGTTCAGGGAGAAGTACAATTCATCAAAAGAATATATATATATATATATAGAGAGAGAGAGAGGTGGGGGATAGCCATCAACTCTGAGAGATAATTATAGCAGATTCAAAAACAGTCAAAAGTCAAAACCTCAAAACCCTACCCTGAACCACACAATCTCTATATAATTGAAGAAGAAAACCTACTCTGGACCTATCAAGCAACACCCTTCACGTAATATGCCCTCCTATTCACAGAAAAACAATAGGGTCTACATGATTAAAATACCCTAATAAAATAGGATACAAAGACTGCAATACCCTACAACAGCCCGAAACTTTGAGACATGTCACAACAATATAGCTCAAAAGCCCTAAAAATGATAGAAAGGACCAAAGTAAAAACAGAATTCATAATTGTCCTATTGACCATTCAGTGAATTGACTGGAAGATCATGTAATCAGTTTGGATCAGTGAAATTCCCAGCTGAATTTTCCTTCAACCCACAGGCATTGCATTGGCTTGTTTATATAGCAACTAAATTTGGTTTCTGAAAAAATTTCCCCCAGTTTTTTGGTGAACTTGATAAGTCAACTTGCTTCTTTTGCTTTTTTATATACAGCATAAAGGGAAAGTTTAAATATGGTCACTAATTTGGGTGTACGAATAAACTTGCGCCAGTTTTTGGGTGGACTGGAAAAGTGATGTAGCACAAGTAGGGAGACGAGAGAAGAAAGAGGAAGAAACCTCTCAAGTGGGTAAGAAGGGAAAAAATGGGAGAAGTAGGGAAGAATTTAGAGAGAATTAGGGTAAGCAAAGAAGCAATCAATTTCAATTATCAAGTGTTATCAACTCTAATATAAGCTACCATATTTATAGACTTGAAAGCAAAACCCTAAAACATGCGTCAAATAAGTATAACAAGTAAAATACTAAAAATACTGTTGGGTTATGAAAAATCTAATTAACTGGAATTGATTTATGAATTGACGTTAGAAAAAATCAAAAGCAAGTGGGGTTGGGAGGATGGCCTAGTTACGCTACCTCCGAGAGTAGTTGTAGTGCAAGGGAACCCAGGCAGTAGCAGAAACAACTTCTCCATTCAAAACGCATAGACAGTTGAAAAGTTACCCTTCTGCTGCTAACAACAAAGTGCGTAAGCAACGTTGAAATGGCAGTCTAGGAATAGGCTGAAAATTGCTAGGCTCATAGTCAAGCTTAACATGCATGTTAGAGAAACATCTCTCCAGCCACGCGCGCAGTCAAGCTCAAAAATAAAAAATAAAAAAAGTGTGCAAGATGAAGAGAAATTTCCCAGCTATGCGCGTAGGCAAGACTACCCATACCAGCAAGCGCGTAGGCAGGATGGAATTCTATTATCACATTCTCCAGAATGTCAATTAATACACCGCAGCAAGCAGTCAGAAATGCAGTTGGGAAGAGGAGCCTGACTACCCTACCCATTGGCGTAGTTGGAAGAGAAAATTCACAAAAGCAGCGTAGTTAACACACTATCAGAAAATAAGAATATTTTACTAAGCAACTTCACGTGGTCATCAATAAAAGACGCAATCTGGAATTCATAGTTTACAATGAAGTATTAGGAATACATAACTTAGAATCCTTAAACAAATAATCATCCTTAACCACAAAATCAACATATTCTTGATGGTTTTCACTCTACACCTCCTGAAAAATAATACTAAACTTTGGACACGTGACATATTCATCCTTCAACCTATCAAAACCTATAACATTAACACTCATTATTTGAAGGACCACAACTATGAGGGAGAGGGCATCTGCTGGTTTATTCTCAACACCTGCACAATGCTTAAGAACAAAAGTACATTCTTAGAGAAACTCTATCTACTTGGCATGTCTGGTACTAAGTTTACGCTGTGATTGCAGATATTTCAAAGCTTGATGATCGGAATAAAGTACAAACTCTTGAGGTAATAAGTAATGCCGCCAATACCTCAGTGCTTGTACTAAATCGTAAAATTCTTTATCATATGTTGAATATCTTTACTTAGCTTCATTAAGTTTCTCACTAAAATATGCAACGGAATAACCCTCTTAACTTAGAACACCTCCAATACCAACTCTTAAAGCATTACATGTAACCTCAAAAGCTTTTAAAAAATCAAGAAGTTGTAATATAGGTGCCTCAGTCGTTCTCTTTTTTATTTCACAAAATGCCTTAGATGCAAACTTGAACAATTAAAACTCGCTTCCTTTCATGCAATCAATTATGGAAGCCATAATGGAACTCAAACATCTAATGAATCGCCTATAAAAACTAGCTAACCCATGAAAACTATGAACCTCATGAATAGATTTAAGTTCGGGTCAATCTCGAATAGCATTCAACTTAGATAGATCTATAGCTAAAACATGAGCTGAAACATCAAATTCCAGAAAGATCACATCGGTTTGCATAAAATAACACTTCTTCAAATTCACATACAATTTTTCAATATGAAGTGTTTCAAAAACTTGTCTCGAATGAACAATATAATCTCTCTTAGAATGATTGTAAATTAATATATCATCAAGATAAACTACCAAAAATTTCCTAATGAAAGGTTGTAGAATCTGAGTCATCAGCCTTATAAAAGTACTAGGTGCATTCGACAGTCCAAAGGGCATCACTAACCATTCATACAACCCATCTTGAGTTTTAAAGGCAGTCTTCCACTCATCGCCAGTTCTAATTCGGATTTGATGATATCCACTTCGAAGATCAATTTTGGAAAACTATTGTGAGCCAGTTATTTGGTCCAACATATCATCCAATCGAGATATTGAAAATCTATACTTGACTATTATTTTGTTTATGGCTCGACTATCTATGCACGTTCTCCAAGACCTATTTTTCTTTAGAATCAACAAAGCGGATACAGCACATGGACTTAGGCTTTCACAAATGAAACCCTTAGGGATCAACTCATCAACTTACCATTTGAGTTCAGCCCATTCCTTCAGATTCATTCGATATTTTAGTAAATTTGGCAATTGTGATCCCAGAACTAGATCAATAGCACGTTCTATATCCCTCATAGGTGGTAACTCATTTGGTAATTCTTTAAGGGCTACGTTCCTAAATTTATTCAAAAGATTTGCAACTTCTGATGATTGAACAACAAACTCATCTACACAAATACTAGGCTCGGACTTTCTTACCAACATCAACACTAAACCCGACTCTCTAATCTCCTTTTCAAATTCTCGTTTAGCCAGAATATGCAAAGGTCTTTTCTCTGGGGGTTCAATGGGAGAATTTTCTTTTAAGGTCTTTCTCTCACTGATGATTTGGCTAGTCTCAAAAGAATAGATTTTTCATTGTGTTTTAAAAAATGTGTTTGATTTTCCATAATGTATGACATTCATATCAAATAACCAAGGACGACCAAGCAAAATATGAGTCACATCTATTGGAAGAACATCGCACCATATCTAGTCCTCATAATCTGTAATTTTAGTTAGAACCAAACATCGTTCATGGATAGGTAGTGTAGTTTTGTCTACTTATGCCACTCTTTATGGTTTAGGATGGGGCTCAGATTTCAATTTCATCCTTTGGTACAACATTCATGGCACTACCCCCATCAATAACAACTTTGCATAGGGCGTTACCACACATGAAAAACGCATGAAAAATGGTGGTACACTTCCAATCATCATTAGAATCAGAAGTAAATGAAATGCATCTCATGACACCTACATGCTCAACATCATACTGATTTTCATCACACTCTAAGTCTAGATCCTCAGGTTTATCTAATGAATCAACAACACAATTTATTTTTCTCTCATTGTAATCCTCAATTTTCTCAGTTTCTATTATAAGAGTATGATTAGGACAATGTGATGCAATGTGACCCATGCCATGACATTTAAAACATTCAATCTCTGACATCCTAAGACGTGAACTAGATGCAACATTGGAGATAGCATATCCAGAGAATTTTTGAACAAGGTTGTTACTACCTTTACTCTGTGAACTCACCCATTGATTAGACATTGACCTGGATGTATACCTAGTTACCTAAGTATCCCCAACTTAGGAAGTGATGCGTCTAAAGGATGGGAACTTCTAATACTTCTCAAGTTCCAATGCCTTATAAACTGCCTCTTCGAAGGTATATAGAGCATGTATGAGCATGTATGACCAATCCTCCTTCCAATTTAGGTTTGAAACCATTAATGAATTTAAGACGTATCAACCACTGTTCCACATTAATTTAACATCTCAAGAAAAGATTATCGAATTTCTAATAATACTCGATGATAGTCATGGTTCCTTATCTTAAACTCACCCATTGGTCCATTAGTTGGTCTCTGTGAAATTGGGGCACATATTTTAGTCTTAATTTATTTTTCAT
Organism: Pouteria campechiana; assembly: GCA_036873735.1. Classification (NCBI taxonomy): domain Eukaryota; kingdom Viridiplantae; phylum Streptophyta; class Magnoliopsida; order Ericales; family Sapotaceae; genus Pouteria; species Pouteria campechiana. Next base: position 47,508 of record JAYJMB010044109.1, read on the forward strand.
TTTAGCCCATGTGGTGATACGTGCCTCTCTAACCTCTTCTATGTCCCTTTTCACACCTAACCAGTAATGTTGGGCAGGTCCTATCAACTTCACCTTCACAAATCGAATGCACCGTGCATCTGTCATGTTGTACCACTCAAAGAATCTTTCCAATTCAATTATCCAATTAATGAAGGTGTCAAGATTAAACCATCCATTAAAACTAGACATATCAACCTTGACTTTTTTTGTGACTTCATCATCCCCAAGGACATGCCTACGATCAACTACCATGTTGTGTTGTGGCTGACATGGGACATCTCGTACTTGAGCCCTATTTTGTTGTCAAGGTTCAGTCACATGCGTCTCTCAAACATTTGTAAAATCTTCTGGGTTTTCAACTGGAAATTCTCTATTAAGACCTATAAATTGAGGATGGACCCTAAGTGTACACAGAGGAAGGAGAATACCTCGATGTTAGTGGTGCGATCTTATGGGATTTTGACTATGCCCATTGGGAGAAATTTGGCCTATACTAGGTTCTGGAAAATCTACCACTGACTCATCAACAGGACATTTGCCCAAATGTTTGAGTATAAACTGAGTTTGGGCTTTTAACTGAGTTTGAAACTAAGACAAGGACTCAGTAAAGTTGGTTTGTTCTATGGATAGGTTCTCACATTTTTGAGCTAGAGAATTATATTTTTCATTGAGGTGATCACAAGTTTAGGATAATTTCTCAACTGTACTTGCAAGTTCGACACTGGTAACATTATGGACTCAACACAAGTGAATAGATGATGCAATTCAAAACATAAAAATGCATGCCACTACAATATAAAATTCACACCAAGTAATTAAATTAAAGATGCTAAATAAGTCACTAAGCAAACAGAGAATAAAAAGGATTCTATTTTGACCAATAGATAAAAGTTTAATTCAAGTTTAAGTGGATGAAATGTACCATTTAAGAAGTCCTAATAACCTTTTTCAAATACCTGTGTACCAAACTACAATTTCTGAAAGAAATGGCATGCTAAAATTTTTTAAAAATAGGCTTTTCTACAATTTTCAGCAAAGGCAAGGGCTTTTCTGAAATTTCAGCAAAGGTAGGGGCATTTCTGCAATTTCTGGAATAAGGGACCTATTATGCAAATTTCTGGGACGGGAATGTTTTTCTTCCTCCCTGCACAAAAACCAGAGATGGGAGAAGATGGGTTTCAAAACCCACTGGAGTTGTCGACGATGGCTGTTGTGGATGCCGAAGGAGTGGTTTAATGGTTCCAACGACACAAACGATGGTTGACGAAGTTGGAGGAGATGTCCGCTGATGGAGTCGTCGGTTCTATAGAAGACGGCCACTAGGGCTGTTTGAAAATGCTTTTCGACGTCGCAATGTCTTCAGATCTAGAAGCGTAGGCTTAAAAGAGACTTCCAATGATGTGAGTTGTCAGAGCAGCGCTTGAAGTCGCCAGAGATCGGAAAGATAACGTTGATTGTGGGTTTCAATGCTATGTAATGTTGTTTTCAACGTTTTGAGTCACTAGATTTGAAGGAAACCCTAGATAGTGACCGATGGGCCAAATCTGTTGATTCATGGTCAGATTGAAGTCGAATGAGATTTGGTCACCCGTGCACAGTCAAATGGCTTCACAGATGGTTGACATTTTGATGAGTTGCCGAAACTACAACCAGCACTGCAAAAATCTTTGATGTGGACAATGGGATTAGGATTTGAGATGTGAAAGATAAATCCCAGGGTTCGCTCTAATACCAAATTGATGTAACACCAAGTAGGGAGAAGAGAGGGGAAAGAGAAAGAAACCTCTCAAGGGGATAAGAAAGGGGAGAAGTAGGAAAGAATTTGGGAAGAATTTGGGCAAGCAAAGAAGCAATCAATTTCAATTCTCAAGTATTGTCAACCCTAATACAAACTATCATATTTATAGAGTTGAAAGTAAAACCCTAAAATATGCATAACATATGCATAACAAGTAAAATACCAAAAATACCCTCAAAATCCCTAATCAATTAAACAAACCCTAATTGCTACAATTGTGCTTAGAAAAAAGTACGAATTAAGCATACATCACTATTCCCATCAATAAGTCAACTCACTTCTTTTTCCTTTTATTTCTTGCATGGAGGGACACTGATACACAAAATCCTAAAACTCTAGTGTAGATGCTACCAGCAAATCATGTAGAAGAAATTTTGAATTCCCATGGCAGGCACCCCAGATTTTGTCTGCCCTCTTCCTAGTAGAACATATCTAATAAATGGCTTGATGGCAAGCATATAAATAAGAACCCCGTAAACCTTGACACGCTTCTATTGGTTGAAATCCTCTCCCAACTATACCACAGCATGGCACCACCACCAAGAGTGGTGGTAGTGATCCCAACACCATTTAACCATCCATATATGCATCAGAACAAATGCATATAATTCCTACAAACTCTGACATTAAATCATCAAATGTCTTGCAATGCCATTTACAAATTCCATTTTCTAATAGAACTATTACTAGCAATACATTTTAAAAGAAGCCGAGTGGCAGAGACAATCAATAAAGAAATCATTAAATATACTCACGATGCTCCTGGGCTTGGCAGTGGTGAGTGGCCAGCTTGGAAATAGTGGTTCCTCATTGTTGACCTCCTCTATGGGAGGAATCTGACCAGTCGACAGATATTCACTGAACACCAAACCTGTCAAAAATTATACCAGATAATACTAACGTCAAAAACTGAGAATCTTAAGGTCAAAAGTTCAACCTTTCTACATTCCTCATTATTGGAAGAATGTTGATTTACATGAGAAACAAGAACATTAGCCCCAGTGACTATTCCCAACACATCCAATGGGAATCTCAAAATTTTACAAAGACAAAAAGCACCATTAAAGTCATGTAACAGCAGAGACAGCAGCAAGACATAAACATAATCAGAACAAATTAGCCAGTCATCATCTCCTCTAGATAATTCTTCCTTCTAAATGCTGATCAAATTTCACAAAGAGAAAACAATGTCATTCAACTCAAATAGCAGCAGAAGCAGCAACAAGACAAAGACATCAACAGAACAAACTAGCCTGTCATCATCTCCTATAGACAGTTCCTCCTCCAAAATTCCAAAAACAATACACCTATCTTCCGACTCAACTTTCCCCATATGGATTCAAGATATGAAGTACCTTGAAGACGCTGCCTTACCCTCACAGCACTAATTTAAAATTAGCATATCCCCTAACCACCTTTTTATTCGATCGGCAGATTTATCTCTCAATTTCACAAAATGAGGGTTATATCCATCCATCCAAATGAATGGAGTGCAGATTTTATTTTATTTTATTTTTTTCTCCAGTACCTCTCCTCCTCCCCTATGGCCATCCTCAACCATTCGTTAAGAAGGGGAGAAGCTGTCATTTGTTTTAAATCAGCACACAATTGTCATTGTGAAAATTCTTATGGCATTATATTAGATCCAAAGTTTACAAAGGATCTGTAAATTGAGTGAACAGATGGGTAGAGGACATGCCATTGCAAATGAGTTAGAGAAGGATCCACAATTAACAAGTTCAATAAGGAAGTTGTGCAAAAAGCACAAGAAGCCCAAAGTAGTTTTGCTAACAAAACCTCAATGTGGGTGCTGTTTAAAACCATTCCAGTTCCATTATATTTGATGATATGCTCAATAATTCAAAAGACAATTAAATAGCCTCCATCATCATCCCAATGATAGCTAACCATGGATTCAATGAAACAAAATCAAAAGGGTATCAAACAACCTCCACCAACAGTCTGACATATTGTCATGCTGCAACCTCATATCTTTATAAGAGTCACTCCTTACAATGATAAGAGAAATGACCAAAAATGAATTAAAGTGCATATATATCCTTGGAGACAGTCATTGGTTGAATTGATCAAATTGGCTTACTAGTTTCAAGGAAAGGATCTTTTCATCATGACAATCAGGAAACACTGGTGTGGAACATTGAATTTTCAAGAGCAAAACCAGTCAGTGGAGTACATCAACAGAGACACAGGTGAAAAAGGTTCAAAAGACTAGCAATTTGGAATGACTGTGGTGGAAGTTGATATACATGTGAAAGGGGTGATCAATATGTGACTTGAGCTAGCTAACTAATGGTATGAATATATGTATTTTAATGATGTATTAATGGGAAAAAATTATGATTTACAAGCATGAAAAATAGGGAGAAAATAGGTTGAAAAATCAACCAAAAGGGAGGGCAACAGGCCAATGTCACGGCACTAGAAATGGATGTCACAGCATTGCTTTTGGAAAAAGAAAAATTGGCATCCAGTAGGTGGATGACATGGCATTAGAATTAGAAGTCGCGACACTGGGATTAGATGTCACAACATCCAAATCTGATGCCGCGGCATCACTTCAACAAGGTAGTTTTTTCGACTTCCAGCAATTTAGGCATCACGGCTCCCAAATCTAACGCTATTGCGCCAGTGCTACAGTAAGTCGGTGGGCCAACTCTTTAACGCCTACCCATTCCTTTCTATTCATTTTCCCGTTCCATTTTCTCTCCTCCATGCCCTAGCCTGAAAACCCAACATTCTAAAGCTTGATTTCAGGTCATTTCGGCTAGGAGATAAGTAGATTTAGATGAGTGGGTTTCCTCGTCATCCTTTCTAGCCTATGTTTTCCAGTTTGGACGGTAGGAAAACGGCAAAAATTCGAGTTTGCTATGATTAATGGAATCTACAGGTACTTCGAAGATGGATTCATGTTTTGAGATGAAAGTCATGCTTGAAATTGAAAGTATGTTCGTTTTTCCCAATTGAATTGATGATTCGTGCCTGTTAGGGTTTCATAAATAATGATTTTTGGGGAAGATGATTGAATTGTTATGACAACCATGGGGGAAATGATTAAATGGTTGTTTGTGGTGTTTTTGGGTTAAATTGGACATGAGAAAATCTGGTTAAACGATGGTTTATAAAGGGTATGTTAAAGAAGGGGATTTTGTATGTAGAGAATGGGAGCAATGAATTTGTTAAGTTAGAAGCTTAATTTGCTTGCTCTTATGATTATTTACATGTTAATTTATATAGTATGATGGATGTGTGATATTGGAAATGCAATCCCCTTCAAATGCCTTATTGAAATACTAAATGTATGTAAACTGTTTGATAAGATGCCCATATGAGCAATAACATATGTGTGAAGGGTTGGAGTGCAAACCCAAGAACCCTAATGAAGTAGAGATGAGGGATTAGTTTGTTTGGGGTATAATTACATTGTTCGTGAAGTTGTTTAATGTGAAAAATGTTGATATAAAAAAGATACGTAAATTGAATGTATGGAATTGTTGCATGTGTAAGATAATTAAACAGGATGAAAAGCTGTGAAGCTTATGGAATTATGAAACTCAAAGAAGATATAAGCAGATTCCTCAGTAAAGTAAGTGGGCCTTTGTCTTGTTATATGCATGGATGGGGATAGTGTTTATCTCATTTGTTTAAATTCAGGCATATATATATGATTAGAATGGGGATAGTAGATACCTCATGATGTTCTGAAAGTCAATGTTTATTTGGCTTTGTAAATACTTGAATGTTATGAATGACGAGTATCCCTTGAATTACGAGGATTAGTGTTTTACTTACACTGTGAAAATGTGATTGTTGGGGATAGAATTATCTCATGTCTTGGTGTATATAATGCATATTCTTGTGTATGAATGTCTAGATGAAAAGGATAAAGAACATCCCATCATGATATATAAATTGATAATCAAGACAATGTGTGAATGCTTGGTTTGATGGGGATCACAGATATCCCCCTTAAGTTGCATTGGTTGATGTTCTTATAAGGTGAATGAAGAATAGATTGGACGGATGGGGATAAGAATTATCCCAGGATTATTCTCTTTGTTGTATACGTGCTAATGTAAGAAATCTCCTATATGATAATGTAATGAAGGTATATGTTGATGGAATGGAAAACATTCCAGGATTTTTATAAGACATAATGACATGATGTTGTGCCTAAATGACACAATTATGATAGGTTGTGCCTGTATAACACATTTATGATATGAGGAGCCCATAGTGGCTTAGAGGTGATGTGAGATTCCTGGATGGCACGATTACAAGTATAATTGTATATGCCTGAAGGGTGTAGAGTATTGTATTAGAAAATGAAGAATTGGGCATCATGGCATGATTGCCTGATTATGTATTTATGCTCATTCTGATTTTGGAATATATTGTTTTTGGGCTTAGTATTGCTTTCTATTTTTGCCTACTTACTGAGTTGTCCGAACTCATACCTTTTTATTCTATGTTTTTAGTCAACAGGTCAAGCAATGAAGCCCAATGATTAGTTGAGACTAGGAAGCAATATTTGAAGACGTTCTTTTATTGGTAAATTTGGGAAATGTAATCTGGTTATGTTATTGATAATTGTATTCAAAAGATTTCACATGATGTATAATCAAATATATAACATGTCATAGCGACTTGAATATATTATTGTAATTGGAATTATATTATCCCAGGAAGATAATTTTCATCATAATCGATTCTGATCTTGAGCAGGTAACTATGGGTGGGGGGGAGCGAGGGGTATGTTTTCTGATTTATATTATCATTTTATTGTTCTTGAAATTATAGAGTTACATGATACATGATTGCACAGGGCTAGATCCTCATATTTCAGAATAGATTCTACCAGATTTTTGGGAGAATTTTCCCTTAGAAATGGGAAAATTACAAAGTAATGGTGAAATTGGAAAATTATAGGGTAATGGTGAAATGCATAGGCCCTAAGCAGAGTGTTACACCAAGACACTACAGGTAAGTTGATAGTTGACAAGTCCTAAGTGTTTATGCGTCCTTAACATCTCCTAAGTCTAAAAATTAAAGAGTTTCATATCCCACCTAATAATACTTGTAATGACAACAACACAAAAAATGGCTCAAATATTAAATTAGCTTTTCTTTCATTATTCAATTGCTATAGACATAACACAATTCTCTTTGTCTATCCAATCGTTGTTTAAAACTCCACTAAATGAACAAATTAATCAGATCAGTCAGCTGCTTGGGCCTAACAGCAGGAGTGTGATCTGCCTGATGGAGTGATTGGTAGATACCAACTGATGGGTCTAGGTGTGTTGGGCATGTTGCAGCCTAGAGAGGCTGATCTTAGGTGAATGAAGGTGGAAGAAGACAGAAAGAGGGAGAAAGAAAGGGATAATTCCGGAATCTTCACATAAATTTTAGTTTTTCTTTCCATTCCAACCTCCTTACATATTCTTTAATTATTTTTTTTACATCTCATTAAAATAAAATTATTTCTAAGCTTATTTCATCAAAAATTTTCACAACCCTTTTAAGTGGGGCCTAATGTATGATCCAAGTCACACAAAGGATTGTTAAGTGTCATTTTTTCAAAAATATAATGCAAAAACAAATCTAAATATATGATGTGCCATCAGGTTCGGGTTCTAGAAAGAATTGCAAAAAAAAAAAAACACTGTTTTTTTTAGTACTGTTATTCTAACGCACTTGCATAATTTGAAAAATATTCTTCACATTTATAGCAGCAAAATTACTTGGAAGTCCTCTTGGTAAACCTACTATTATATATACTTTCCTTAACCATGTACGATCTACGAGGGTCTAAAATGACACATATCAGGAATCCACTCCACCCATGAATCATTCCAACCAGACCTCAATAATCAGTTTTATGAAAAGGCCAAGTGTTGCAATCCACAACAACTAGTAAAAATAGAGACGATAAACCTTCTTTGGGACTACTCAAATCTTTCAAAAGCTTCTTTTTTCTTTTATTGATTAATCTTTATACCAAGTATAACATCATAAACAAGGTGCGGTGCATAAAATTTAGCAAATTTATAAATTGTAGGCTTGAGGATACTAAAGAGTGACTTAAAAGGATGTTTGAGTTCACTATAAGGACCAAGGAGTAGTTGCAGTTTTATTTTCCAAGAAAGCTGCTTCAAAACAATTCTAGACTAAATGTTCAGTCAAACCCACCAAAATGAAGATTTACATTTCTTGTATCGCTAGAACATTAAATAAGACAAAATGTTAATTGAGTCATTTTATGAAAAGAAATTTCTAATAGTTCCCTCTACCTATTAGGTCAATGAGGAGCACATTTTCTGTTAGGTCAAAAACTACAGTTTATTTACTTTTCCATATCTTCTTATTTGGTAGGCAGAGCTTATTTTGACGTCCATAGACGTTCAGAGAAGAGCAATATGGTGTTGTTACCATGGCCCAAACAATGGACCACCAATTTTACAGTACATGTAGAGTGTGTATCTGGACAGAGGATTAGCTCTAGTAACCTCAGGGATTCCAGGTAATGACGGAAGTAAAAGTGAAATTGATGATAGCAAATAGTGAATAAAAATAAAAATAGATAGGCTCTGTTAAAATAGGTCGAATATATAGGTAATGATATGGAAAAAGCTGGGTTGTTAAGAGTGAGTGAATGTCACATCGAATAAAAGAAAAACACTTTGAAAGAGGGTTTTGGAAACCGCTTAACCAAACACACCTTACCAGACTTGCACAAAGCTAGCATTTAATAAGACCTAAAGGCTTCTTCTCTCTCTCATTTCAATTTCTGAGTGTGGAGATTGACAAAGATAAGGCAATCACAGATCATAGTCTTCAGGACTAAAGATAGGAGTTGTTTGAAAATGCTAATAAAAAGGGAAAAGGAAAGAAAAAAAAATGATTTATGCATATAGCAACCTGCAATAACATTGTAGTACCAAAAAAGAAATGCTATCTGTAAGAACCTATAGATTAGGGCAACAACATAGAGATAGGAAAATTACTTGCACGGTAAGGATTCAGAGTTCTCAGCTGAATAGACAGATATGACTTCCAATTGCAAAACATGTGGATGCCACTAACTACGAAAAAAGACCCAAAAGCTAGAGCTGTGGAAGATCCAATGTGGTTGGCCAAGGCTATACCAAGCATAATTCCAAGTGACTTGCTTACCATTCCTTGAGCTTCACCTTTTGCAATAACCTTTCATAAAATTTTGAGGACGAGTAAACATCTGAACTTCAAAATGAGTTAAAAAATTTGTAACTTGAAAGTAGAATTGACTTAGAAGGCATAGTTCTTGCATCCTAATCAAGATCATGACACATAATAAAAGTGAGATGATGCCATGAGCCTATGTTGCCTCTTCATGATGATGCAAGGCTTTCACAAATCTGAAAATACAAACTTAAGAAACCAAATTTCACCTCTGCAAAATTCCTTTGAGCAGCAAAACCAGCATAGAAACAACTCCTAGTTGAAGCCTGTGAACAAAAAGTCCCATGTTTAGACTTCGAAATAGGAATCATAACACATAATGTGCACATGGTAAAAAACTGATGGCTAATGAGGCTAATTAAGCACCCTGTAAAGATAAAGAGAAGATAAAAGGTTCAGAATTTGGTCCCAGTAGCAATACGAAACATCTGGAAAACTAGAGACACTCATGGAAGCAAAAATATGAAGGGCCTGTTCACACTATCAAACTTCCTTGAAAATCAGTGATTGTTACATACAAAAATTACCAGATAACCCTAAGCATGAAAGAAAGTTGGTATGAATTACTATTCTATTACTGTTCTATTGGGACATTATTCATGAACATCACTTGCAGCAATTACAACACTGCAATCCATTGCATGCAACTGCCCCAGTCTAGCAAGCCTAAAAAACAAGTATTAGTGATACACTTAGCGTGTTGGGGAAAGCAATCAATTTAACAATCTGAAATGTGCGCCTCGAAGAAATCCTTAGGGAAACCAGTCCAAGTCAATTTTGCTAGGAACCACCCATAAGGCAAGCCAAAAACTAAAGTGAGCTCAGCCAATCTAACAGACACTTGCCAGGCCAGCATACAACCGTCCAGCAAAGCACAAATTTAGACAGCTTACACATGCATTGCAGTCTGCATTGAATCAGTTGGATAGTTAATTCTGCTGTGAATCTTAGTTACTTAGTAAACCTTAGCTTGGTCATGCTTAAGCAATGTGACTCCATGTATAAAATCAGTTCTTGCAAGAGAATGACAGTTCTCATTTCCTGCAATTCAACCAACCCAAACGCAAGCAATTTACCCAGGAAGTTAGGGAACTCTCCCCCCTTCTTGAATTGGGGCAGTAGCACTTCCATCTTCTTCTTACATCTTCTGCACATCCCCTTCATCATCGTACCAAGAATCATGTCCAAAGCCCCCTCTTAACCCATCCAGATTTCCGTCTCATTCAGACCTCATCATCCACACCCATGCAGTGGACAGCTTCAGCACAGCTTCACTGTTTCGAAAGGCTGCTATTGGACCAGCCAAGAAGAAACTTAATCACAGCAGAATTTCCTACAAAAGACCTAATCACCAAAATGCTACCAGAACTTGCTGGCAGGATCTGTTTGTAGATTCATGTCATTCCAACTCTTGTTTTCCCCAGTCTCAACAACTTCATATAAGTGACGAAAGATCCTTGGAAGCTGTTGCAAGGCAGGGACAATCCAGTAAATTACAAATGACAAGCAGCATTTCTGCTGCAATTCCAACCATAGATCCTTCAAGATCTGGTCTGGTTTTCCTTCCACTTCGCTTTTCTATCTCATTTTTTATGTTTTGAAAAGAAACAAACAGGTTCTATTACCAAATTTCAGCCAAAATCCCAAAAATTGTGGAAATGGTGACAGTTTTTTGCTGTCTCAATCTTTGGTAAAAAGGAGAGGTTTGCATCATCCATTTTTCTTCCCAATTATTTTCCCTTTTCCCATTCTATTCCCTCAGATCCTCTAAAGCCTGTTTGGACAGAAATAGTAGGACCTCAAGCATCCTAACCTTGTGGTCTTGAAGGTGGGAGAATATGAAATGTGATTAAGGTTGGGAAATGCAAGTGAGTGTAGTATAGATCTTCCTATTCGAGCTGAAAGGCGCTCCTCTATCCACAGGGTTATAACCTCTGTTTAGGATTGAATTCAGTAACTGAATCCTTTCCATTCAAGAAAGCATTTTATACAAGGAAAAAACAACCAAGGAAGACAAACATTCTATTTATTAACTAACTCGCTAACCCACCTACCTACCTAAGCCATATACTTCTTGCACAAGCTTCTTCGAGAAGAGCTAACCTCTCTTGCAATCCATGATATAATGTGTAGCCAATGGGAGAATGTGAAATAATGTGTGACAAGATTTAAACCCATATGCTTAGTACTTGGGTAACAAGAACTGGAACTAATATACCTCCCACACCCCATTTAGCCTTCATTCTATTTTGAGCTTGGATGAGGTTATCCCTGAGCCACTTGAGAACTTCATCATGATCAGCTAGTTGTTGGTCAACTGTGGCTAGTGGTGTCTCACATTCATAAGGTGGTCTGGCTAATGGTGGCAGGTGACTGACCATAGACAGTCCCAAATGGAGACACTTTAATTGACCTATGAAAGATAGAGTTGTACCAATACTTAACCCATTGCTTGGGTTTGTCATGAGCAAAGCACCTTAGACATGTTTCCAAACACTTGCTTTGGGCTTTGGATTGATATCTGTTTCAGATTGTCACCAATACCACTGACTTCCCTTGTAGAAGAGGGAGTCCTTCAATGAAATTGATGGTAAGGTCTGTTTGAAATAGGCTAACGACTCAAAATTCCTGCTTGTAATTAGCAAGACGGATCTAATGTCTTCTGTTAGTTCTGCAAGGATATGTTGCATACAATATCAGATTTCAATTTTCTTCAAAAGCAGCATTTTGACCTTGAGGACAAAGATAAGGTTAATTTTCAAGGGAAATGGAATGTTATTATGTTAAAACCCAACCCAAGACAGACCAAACCAGGTGACGAATCAACCCAAGGTAGTACCTAAATGGTTGTATGCAAGTTTTATATGTCAATGATGAATGAACAACAGATTTGGAACCCACTTGGCAGCTGATTCAGCCACTTATCCAAGAGGATAACAAGTCAGCAAAGAAGGCTTCCACCTTAATAACAAGCATGTGCAAGGAGTGTGTAAAGGGCAATTAGATAGCTAGACGGTTTGAGTTTGTTAGCTGCCACCTAGGGTGGTTAGAATCAAGGGTTGAGATTCTAACCATGGTTAGTTTCTGAGACAATCTTATATAGAAAGCACGGGTCGGCCGATGCTCCTAGGTAAGCCATCAGGTAAGAAGTAAAAAGGGCATTAGCAGTGTACTAGTCTAGCAAAGGAAGAATCAAAGATGAGTAATAGAACAAGTGGACTCACAACCATCAGCACAAAAAAAACTCATCATCTCGAAGCATCAGAAAAGTACAAAGAATAACAAGAATCTGTAAAACAATGCACCAACAACATGTTGCAGGTACCTGAATCAATGAAGCTGCTGAGCGACTAGATGCAGCAATTGCTCCCATTACAACAAAGAGTTGAGGAAATGCAGGAGTTAGCAGCTCCATTCCAAAGGCAGCGTTTTCCAAAAGATCAGCAAAAAGCCTCCAGCCCTTGGGATGAACATCGAAATGCCGCCCCAATTTTGACAGCATAATTTTGCTGAGATACCCAATTCCATCTTTGAGCACCCAGTTGACAGCTGCCACCGTTGGAATGGCACCTTTCCCCAATCCAACAGCATAGAGTAAAGACTGGCCAACACAACAAAAAGCAAAGAGCAGCGCAGTGGCCGGTTTTAGTTCAAACTCAAAAACGGAGGAATAGGAAGCAGAAAGGCAACATTGGAATGAATTTGGAGGAGAAGCAAAACTAAAGACGTGAGGGTGGGTATGGGCAAAGGCACCTGGGTGGCAAGGACGCTGTTAATCTGGCTGGCAACGCCCTGCACCCCTCTCCAAAGCGAGTATTCCAAGTAATCACTGGTAACGCTGCGGGGATAACCGCCTGGCAGCATCAGCTGCAAGAAAAGACGGGCAGCCTGTTGCCAAGGAGTCAAGAGCTGGAAGCCGCTGTTGGCTCCACCGCTGCCAGCATCAGCGCAAGCAAACAAGGCATCCTGAGATGCATCGGAGACTACTTTAATCCGCTTACTTCCTTTGACTTGCCAGACGGCGACATCGCAGTCCGCCTTCTCCTCCTCAGGAAGGCTTCCGGATGTGGGTGGAGGTGAGGCTTCTGCGAGGGCCTGTGGCAGCAACCGAGAATGAGAAAACGAGGAAAGAACAGAGAGAAGAAAGAGGAGTGCGCCGAAGAGCTTCTTCTCATGCTTCTTGTCGTAGACGACGATTTCACCATGAGAGAAAAATAATACAAGGAGAGGGTATCGAAATGGAGAGCCATCATCATGGTTGAAGGGATTTCTGTTGCTGTTGCCGCCATTGTTACCGTTGTTGCTGCTGTTGTTGTTGCTGTCGTGTGTGCCGCCGCCCCCAATGTGGGGAAGGAGATGAGGACGATGAGATGGTTGGTTGGTAGTAAAAGAAAATGATGAAAATTGAGGAGTAGAAGATGATGACGATGATGACGACGACGAGAGACGAAACGATGGGCTGCGAGATTGGCTGGTGTTGCTTCTAAATGTTGGCGGAGGGTGGGAATGGGAGGAGAGCGACACCCATAGATGGAAGGAGAAGGAGCAGGCTGCCATCACGAGCAACAAGCATTCGTAGAGGGAGTGAAGAGAAGGACTAGGAACGACTGGTTTTGACACGGAGGAGAGTGCGCTACAGCGGGGGAACGGCGTACAATTTCCGAGCAGGCAGCTTATTGTTCTTTCCTTTTCTTTCTCTTTTAAGGCCCTTTTCGGAACTAGGAAAAGAGGTGAAAAAAAATTGGAGAAATGAAATAATGTCATAGAGCGTAACGATTACAGATAAAGGGCGTAAAAATAAAATAATAATTTTTAATTGAAAATATAGATAATAAATAAACCACCACTTTTCTTTATTTTCAAATAGACACGTAATGTGTATTAAACTCTATGATGTGTTAACTTAGGCCATGACTAAAAAGGAAAATTTTACATCACTGTTTGGCTTATACTCATTTTAATAATTCAATTTATTATCATTATTATCTATCCTTTTATTAAAAAATATCCATTTTCTCTTTAATCTCTTTATAATTAACATCATCTTCTACAATACTAATTCAGTTTCCTTTTTGAAGCGTGTTTTGATACAACATGTAAAATTCGAAAAGCATAAACTCTCTTTTCCCCATGTTTGAAATTTGTTTATCTGGGACCGCAATAATTTTACTTCTTTCATTTTTACCTATATGTAAAATATTACTATCTATTTTTTCGTCTAAAAAATTTATTTATTTTGACGTTTTTTAGTTCATGACGTACTTTACTTTCTCTTTACCTTTGACACCTTTTTTAATGTATACTTTTATTGTCTTTTACAACTATCTAATTACACCTTTATTACTTTTCGTTTCCATTTATTGATCAAACTTTCAAGTCATTCTGATGGGCTGTTCATTAAGGGATTCTCATATGATAAGAGGGAAATCCAACCAATGTCGAAGGATGGCTGTGTTGTTATGCATCCCAAGCAGGTGGGCTAGTGGGCATTGGGTACTGGCACATTCCCCGCAAGCGACTTAATAATAATTTATATTCATCCAAACTCGCAGCATAAGCAAGATGCAGCAGGCTATGAGCTTAGTTTACCAGGTAAGAAGAGAAATAACTTCCAGATCGTGAGACATAGTGGGGGTATGAATTTTTATTCAAACTAGTTTCTAAAGTGCAGCAAACAATTCTTCCTCATATAAGTTGTGGGGTTGAGGTACTCAAATTAATTCCAAATCCAGATCGTAAGCAAATCTGCTGAAGGCCTACAAATTCCAGCATCTTGCTAACTCGCTGTAAAGGAAAGGACTCACTTCAACGGTTCGGAAGGTGAACGAAGCACGTACATTTCAAACCGTTCGCCGGCGCTTTCCTATGCTTCCATGGCCAGAAAGGATATCGCATGAATCGCAATCTTTTCTTACAGCCACTCTCAAATGTAGCGCCCCGCCACCCGACCCACACCATGCCCGGCCGATGATTGCTACGTGTTTATACATTGATGTGCTAGCCGATATAAAATTCTAAATAAAATTTTGGCAGCACCTCCCCCAAGATCGAGCGATGTGAAGGAAGAAAACAACTTACGAAGCGTACCTAATAAGCATTTCAATATAATAATCAAGAAAGCAAGTTAAACTAATATCTATTAGTTACATTTATCCATAAAAATTTATGTACATGCCCTCAAAATATAATTACATTCAAACCACTTTCAAAACAAGATAACATATATACTAATTATAAACAACTTGTGAATCAGGTCCTCTACTAGTCCCTACCCGGGGCACTAACACCCTGTTGGACTCTCTCTCTTATCCTATCATCTAAAAATTCGATAAAACAGCATGAGTCTGGGCAAACTCAGTAAGTAAAAAAACATTTAGAAATAAAAATTTAAAACCAATTTCATTTTTAAAATAATTACACGCATATCATGCCACATGCATCTACCTCGCAATTCCATCGTCCAAATCATATGCATCAGCTAGCGAAATTCCCGTCGCTACCCGACTTCCATGTATTATGCACAGGTCATGATAAACAGAGTAACACCTCTCACCATATCACCTCACAACCAAACAATACAACTGGTGCCTCCGTCCATGTCCCTGCCATAATTCCACATTACGTATATAATAACCATATACCTCAAGCAACCAGGTCATTCCCATAACCTAATTATCCATCACAACTAAAATTTTCACATATTATCATGCTTATGCCATTTTTTTTAAAAAAATAATACTCATAAAACAAACACATGTATTTCACATACCATTTCTCAAGGATTTATAAAAACCGACAAGTAAGAGTATGAGAAAATTCATAAATGAACAAAGAAACATGTAAAATTCCAAAAAATACATAATAACGAATCATCACAGCCCATCACATATAATAAATACAAGTTATAAAATTCATAAGTTACAAAATTACATTAAAATTATCTTACTTACCTGAAATAGGAAATCTTCCAACTTCACTTCTTCCATTTTTCTTGCAACTTTCTAACTTTTTAAAAATTCATTGTCAAGCCTAAGACAAATAATCATGTATTTATTAATTGATTTGAGCACTTTCTTCTATTTTACCAAAATTCATTAAAAGCCTAACCCCAGATTGGGTGAAATGATGGATTTTTAACATTTTGAAACTTCCAAGTCAATCCAACTATGCTAAAGTGAATCATCATGTCTAATTATAAAATTAAAAGTATTTAATTCATATTTTACACAATTCATATTCATTTATATCAAAATCCTCAAGTATCCACTTTTTCCTAAAATCCCCAAAAGCTATTCTTGCTTGATTAACATTAATAACATAATAGGAATGACTAATCTCATTTACCTCTAGCTTTCTTACATCTCAACTGCAACTAAGAAATGAATTTCTCTTGGGTTTTCCGTCGCCAGCAAGAATGGAAAAAAAAAAAACAATCATGAAGAAGAACTCTAGATGAACCGTATATATTAAAGGGGTTACTGTTCACACGACTTTACGATTCGTGCGTTTTTACTATTTATTTCAAGTAGTCTTTAGAAAAAATTCATATTTTATGCTAGACAGATCAGAATTAAATGATTCAAGTGACTATGCAAAGATAATTTCAAGACCTACAACTTTCAAATTAAACATTTTTCCAAATTATGGCAAAATTTAGGGAAAAAATCAGTTACAATCCCTTCCGGGTTACTGTTCACGCTATTAGCTTGGAGCAACTTTATAAAAAAATTCATATCTTGCGATGTACAACTCCGAATGGGGTTATTTAAATTTTTATGGATAGATAATTTCAAGAACAACAATATTTATGTTGAACATTTCTCCAAATTCAGTATCTAAATAAGCCAAAAATCATTCGCATCACCCTATCATGTCATCATATTTTCTGCATATGTGATTTTGGTACAATTTCAGTAATATAATCATATTTTAAGCTATAAGGTTCTGATTTAAGTGATTCAAAATTCCATGAATAGAAAATTTTGATATCTACAACATTTATGTTAACCATTTGTCTAAATTGTGATAAAAAATAGGATAAAATTTATAATCTTTAGGCTACCATGTTACTACCAGCATAGTATAATTCTACAAAAATTCATAACTTTAACTATACAACTCTAATTTTAGCAATTTAAGAAACCATGAATAGATAATTACTAGATCTACAAATCTTGTGTTGGGAGATTTTTCAAATTATATTTTTAAACCCTCCAAAAGTTTTAGTCAACTTAATTAATTTTGGATAACTTAACTTACATCTTATGCTAACTCCTTTAATGTACTTGCTATTACTGCTAAGTGTCCCATTGACATTAATTTAGGACCAAATATAACTTATATGATGCTAAATCATGATGTAAGATTAACCTTTAACATTTATCCAATAATTCTAAAACCCAATTAATCTTACCACTTAGTATTCATCATTTACACTTTAATTCACACTTAATTAAATTAAACTTTACAAACTTACCAAACTTCACTCATTATCATACCTTAATATATTAATACGATCTTATACCAAAATTCAGGGGCTTATGTCAAAGCACAAAACAAAGTGTTGGAACATGAGGAAAGAGTGACATAAAAAACGTGATAGCAAGAAGAAATGCGAATCCATGTCTCCATGACAAATGGAATCCTCGAGAGTGAAGCACTGGAATCTTTTAACTTTCCACTTCATACGGGCCATGGAGAAGACCACCAAGAAATTTATCATGTCAGCTGACAGTGGACAACAGAAGAAATGAAAAAGGAGTGAGATGTAACATAGAATTTTTATTTTTTTAGGTATGGTAATCATAAGCTCTGGTGCCATCCTGGCTAGTGCCAAGGTGTGGGGATTGGCGCCTCATAAAATACAGTGAGCACACAATTGAACTGGAACCCTACTGAAAACCAAATTCAATATTTACAGACAAATCAAGGAACTGCAAGGCGGCTGCCCGGTGGCGACAACTTCCATGTAGATTCCAGACGTAACAGATGCAATTTATCAATAAATGGCTCCAAAACCTCTGCTTCCTCCACCGGGGCAGAGGCCATGCATATGCTTAGTTCTTGAACAGCTTCTGCGTACCTTCTGGACCATTCAAACAAGACACCAGTCAGAATAACCAGCAATGAAAGACAACTGGGAATTTCATTGATAATTACCTGCTGTAGTACAAAAGCAAGCCATGGTCTCTTCTAAGAGTCCAATTATGAGGCTGCAAAACCAGGAGTCTTTCCGAAGCCATGATAGCCAACCTATATTGTAAATGGAACTATTTAGGTATAGGGGAGCTATCTGATGCTTGGTAGATTATCACCCTTGATACGTAGGCATTAAGAAATAATCCATGCAGCATACAGTAACTCAATATAAACCCATTAAATTGCAGAACCCCTTATCGCAACTCACAGGCAGAAAACCAGGTTGGTTGAACAATAGTAGCTGCCGATGAATAAGCACTTGCTCAGTAGAGCCAAGTGCATTTTCTTTCTTTTTTCTTTTTCTCTTTTTTTTTTTTTTGACAATTCAACTAGCACCTATCAATCATTTTAATACCAACAATCATAATAAACAAATAAATGCCTGTCAATTTGATTATCAGTAACCATATAGCCATATTTGTTGGTTCTATCCATGTGGGACTCAACCAGAGATTTACTCAGACCAACTGTATGTTCCACACACCATTACAAATGATTTCTGTGAAAAAAACTTTGATATCAACACAATCTGAAACACAATTCAATGTTCTTACAAAACCACGTAAAAAAAACCATTGCAGGGGCTTAGCTTGTTGCCAGTTCTCCAAAAAGTTAACACCAATGATATAGCATATGAATTTATTGTAAATATCAAGTAAATAAATCATTCAATGGTATTATTGAGCACTTGTCGTTATTCAATCCTGCAGTAGTTTTTTTTTTAACATAAACAAATTTAAAATGCAAAACATAAAAAACAATATGATCATGATACATCTCAATCTAGACAGAATAGATCATTACCCTTAGCAGTGGCATTAGAAGACATACAGAACGAAGGCATGATAACAGAAGCCTTAATGCATGTACACCAGGTGTTGTTTTAAAGAAGAATTGTCAACCAATCGGGAATTTTGAAAGAGAATGTGAAACATTTCGAATACCCAGACATAACAAAATTTCATATTTTACAAATAGTACACTACATTCATCCAGCCTGGAGGCGTTCATCCATTCAAGCATCAATACAAGCTTGCTCTATGAAATGGTAGTAGGCAAAAAGGGAACACTTAGAATAGACAATTTATGCAAAGAAGAAGAGGAAGAAGACGAAGAAGAAGGAAATGGCAATGTGAAAAGGAAAATACCTAAGATTTAGAGGCCGCAACAAGGGAGCCTTTGGATCATCAAACTTGCTGTATTTTACGTTTGCATGATTAACTGGTCTGAGTGGTGCAGTTAGCATCAAACCATGGTTCATCCTTGATGCACGTTTCCAGTGAAGCCGCTTCGAAAATTAAAAAGGTGGGAGTTGCAAAAAGTGTGAAACTAAGAGCAAAACAATATTTAAGCAAACCGAACCAGATCTTAGCATAGAAAAAATCTATATGGCTTTTACTTCATACTTACAATCAAATTAGCTAAGGCAATCCCAATGATATCCCTAGTAGTTGCAACATCGAGTCCTAAAAGTGACTCACTGTTCAAGTCAGAAGCCTTTAATTTGGGATCCTCTACGCATCTTCCATTAAGTCTGGCAAACAGGCTCTGCCCAGATGAAACTCTAAAAAGCTCCTGCAAAAGAAAAGAGAGTATGTATCATTGCTGGGTTTTTTTAAGTCAATGGATCTAGTGGTTGGAGGCCCAAGACAAAAGTGCTTGCCAATTACAGCTGGAAGTGTTAGTCATCGCTATCTAATTCCCAAGAATCCTTTAGCACTGTATTTTAAAATCAACATCATCAGTAGTGTCCACCATGCCATGCCCAGTAAGCCCAACTGAAGGTACAAAAATTGTCCCATCAATGATAAGCATTAAATGAATGGATGATTTGGAAACTTCCTTAGCTCCATTTTGTTCAATTTTCCATTTCGTTCAATTTTCCATTTCAGTTGAGTATGACAAGGTATATGAACAAATGGATGTCTTATGCAAATGAAAGAAAGAGGAAAAGACATTCCAATAAAACACAGAACTGGTGTACCTCTGGGTTTCCAGTCTGGGGCCAGATCACAAAATCCTCTCCAACTCGAGATCCCAAAATCTTGACACCAAGTCTTTTACAAATTTCAATATAAATGATGCTGACCATAATAGCTGGAAATATAATAAACATTAGCCTACCCAAATAACCATCAAAGAATTAGACAACAAACTAAATAAGCTCTCAAGTTCCAACAGGTGGTGAGATTTGAGCACATCATAGAAATGTAGAATGGCACTGGTCCAAAGCAGGGTTTTCGCCAGCAGATTTGACCAGTTGCCTTGCCAACTTTATCATTGGGTTACTCCAGAGTAGGCATTCCAGATATTTGATGGATGGATAGATTTTGTCCCTATGGCCTAGCCAGGAATTGGATATGCTGTACATCTGGCCAGAAGACAATGAGAGTCCTTCCAAGGGAAAGGATCCTTCATCATTCATTCTTCAGAAGACTTCCTTGCCTAATGACTGGGCCAGGTCAACAGAAAACTGTGGGATTTTTGAGATACATGCTGTTCCATAATTGAAATGAATATATGATGCACAACTACTTCAGTTTGCTTAAAGTGGGAGCACTTTTTTGGGTTGAGTTTTGAGTTGGTTTTGTTATCAAGGTGTTGCAAACCCCTTTCTATTGTTCTTATTTAACAAAGAGGAGTCATCAGTACACATACTACTGGTGACAAGCAATGAATTTAGAAAGTAAAAAGTACATTGCATTACCACTACAGCATCCTGACTTCAGTACAGTGTGTAAGTATGAATAGTTAGAATCTACGAGTACAGGATATCTTTTGAAGCCTCTAGAATCAAAGAGAACCACATTCACTGCATCTATTACTTCCATTAAATGGCAGCCAATGTCTCTAGAAATTAGCTCTGCTTTCACTTCTTTAGCTATCATATCCAATGCAATCAACCACTCAAAAATGCTCTTGCCAGCCAAAGGAAAGGCTTCCAAGCAATCCCATTCTGAATAGGATTTAAAGGAAACTGGAGTATCTCTCCTTTCATTTAGGCATGAATTACTGTCCATATCTCTATTAAAAGCCATAAAAGCCTCATCTTCAGCTGCAACAAATAGCAAAGCCTGCAAGATGGTCGTCAATGAAACAAAATTACTGTTATTCATAGCAAAAGAAAAAGATAAAGGTTTCATATTGATGAAAAGGAAAACCATAAAAGACTTCAAGACTTCTAACACTTACAAGTCAACAAAATGATCCTAGTATGGCACTACATGAGCATCAATGGCATATGTAAATAGGTTAGAAATCGCAAGTTTTGATTCATTACATGGGGTTGGTTTGATAAGTATTCATAATACACCTCACTAGGAAAATAAGTTTTGGCATTGATACTCCTTGAATGATATGATTAGGTTTAATAACTTCTAAAAACCATTCAACTAAAAGCCTGCTCAGATTTCAGAAAGGAGAGAAGCAACCGAGTAACCAAATTGGTCATGCTACAATTTTCTCAGTCCAGAAATAATTGTCCATGCTTCCTATTGGCTATGCATACGGTAACCCAAAAAACCATTTTGAGTGCTCAGTCTGTAAGTATATTTACCCGAAAGAACCAAGCCCATGAAACATAGACTGGTTCCAAAAGAGAAATGATCAGGATTAAAACAACAGTATTAAACTCTTGAAACAGCATGGGGATTCCCCACATGCTGGTACTCCAAGATACAAATGTGTTAAGTCCCAAAACACCAGTGTTAACCACTGAGACGATGTGATAGGGGGGCCTGCCAAGCATTCGGCCGCTCCAAGATAAAGCGCTTAAATCTTAAAACAGCAGCATTAGCAATTGAGATGAAAGCCCTAGAAGCATATGCTGCATGCAACTGCTACAACACGCAAAATTCTTAACACAATGTTGTTTGCTACTGATATGTAAACCATAGGGGCAGACCAAATGCACGTGACCACTACAAGATATGATTCCTAATTCTCATAACGAGGTCATTTATTACTGAGATGTAAACTACCGGGGAATTCCATTCTTACTTCCACTCCAAAATATACCACTTAATTCTCCAAACAACAGTGCAGACTATGTAAGATATAGGGGCGTTTCATGCATGCAGCCACTCCAAGATACAGTACTTCATTTCCAAATCAATGGAATTGAAGATTAAGGTCGGAATGACTGGGGCACTCCCTGAATGGAGAAATCCCAAGGCACAATGCTTGCTCCAAAACAAAAGTGATGTTTAAACAACTATGGTCTAGCTATACATCTCCATGAACCCCACAAGAGAAACATACATAACACGGAATTTTATGCTTCCATCATTACAAACTCGCCCTTTTTCCACGGAAACAATCGCCAAAGCATTGATGCAAGCATCAGTACAGCCACAATTTCCAAGAATCATCTTCTTTAAATACAAGTTTTTTGCAATGGCATTAAGGAACGGGAATAGTTGAGGACGGATTGTGCAGTCGAGTTACAGCATTATGATCCGCACCTTGGCAAGAGAAATGTTGTCATCCTTGGAGCGAATAGCAATTTCATTTGTAAATTTCTTCCTGGCAATCTTAAGAAGCTGCAGACAGGAAGAATTTGATGGCCGTTAGATTATCTGCTATCTACGACCAAAAGAAAGAAGTTGCATCAACGATTGGAGGGAGAAAGAAACAGACCTGAAGATGATCCAGATTGTTCTGGAACTCCTTCGGGTGAGCAGCAGCAGTGGCCAACGGAGTCAGGCTCGTGCGCCTGGCTGCCGTCTTCTTCTGGCTCCGGAAAGAAGCAGAAGGCCTAAGCACATGTGCAGGCATACACAGACCTTAAAAGAAATATGGAGAAGAAGCAGAGCATGGAATAGAATAAAATAGAATGCGTGCGATGGAGTTTCTTCAGCTGACTTACCAGCGGGGGTGAAAAGGAGGAGGAATGCGAAGAAGAATCATCGTCATCGCTATTGATCGATCAGGTGGGTGGATAGCAACAGGGGGAGAAAGCAAGAAGACGGGAGGGGGTAGGTGAGAGTTAAAGACGGTTGATGGGTTGAACTGTAGAATCGACCGCTGCGGAGCAGAGAAAGAGGGAATTGTGTCTGCAGAAGACGACGACGGGACAGGGATCATGAACGAGGCCGTCGTCTCCTAATGGAATGCGCCGAAGAAATATGGAAAGACTCCAATCCATGGTTAGCTCATTCTTTTTCTTCTCGGCCTTTGTCGTGGTCGTCGTCACCATCATCTCTTTGTCTTCTGCAGCTCTGACTGATGCCTAAGAGAAAGAAAGGTATCGATTGTTGTTATGAGATAATGGGTGGGTGACGCCGAGGAAGAGAGAGAAGAGGAGATTAGGAGGAGGAGGAGGAAATTATTGAGAGGAGAGATTAGAATATAAACAAATACAATGAAATAAAATCAAAAGGAGATCCGAATGATCCCACAATGGATGCTGACTAGGAGCTGATATAGAGAGAAGATGAAAAAAAAGCAAGATCACGGCGACTCACGAGCTGCAGCGACCGCAATACGTATACGTATTCTACGTACTTCTTGAAAAGAAACGGATCAACGTTGTCTGCCCATCAAAATCCAAGTCCCTGATTGCAGTGTACTGCTACCTTGCCAGAAAAAAAAAAAAAAAAAAAAACCACCATCAGTTTATTTTCTTTTTCTTTAGCTATACAACAAAAAAAAAAAAAAAAAAAAAGCAAACGGTTTTGATTTTACCGACAAGGCATGGGATGTCGTACTTGCAGGTGCTGCACCTGGACTACCTATCCTCTTCGCGGATGCCAGACAGACATTTAAGGCCTCAAAAGCAAAAAATCAAAAAGGGCAGACCGACGGATGGATGTTGCCGTGGGCCCACCTCAAAAAGATCTTATCCTTCGAAAGACGGCCATCGACGCGGACTGACCGCACTTGCATACGACGGGTATTTTATTTTTTTATTTTTTTATTTTAAACTATTTAAATTAGACAGTCAGCGGACATCAGAAAAAATTATATTAGATGACATTTTTGGCACTGAAATTATTTTAAAGTGATAAATAACTTATATCATATCATGTATTTGGTCTAAATGGTAATATATATATATTTGTTTACAGTTAGAGGAAATTTAATTCTAAAATTTGTGCATATTACACTTAAACTTGAAAGGTCTGATTTTGATACTTTTGTGCATTGAGAAAGTAGATTATCTTTTCTCAATTCGCATCCGCCTAAAAGTTGAGTTGCCGTATATAGGGCATAGTTAAGGACAGCCATAATGGGCACGTGCATGGCGTGTGTTTGGCTTGTTGCAAATGAGTAAGAAAAAGGAAATATAGACGGTCAGTTCTAATTTACGTGCACATACAGGCGAGTTTAATGCAAGATACTATGCCGGTCCTAATTTCACTGCGTCTGTTTGAAGCAAAGGAAGAGTAAAAAGGGCGCCTTTCGTTAGGTGTAAAAGCTTCTTTTTTTTTTTTACCCTGATGTAATATTCAATCCCTCATGATTAATTTTATCTCTTCAATTATTTCTTGTGATTTTTATAAAAATTTTATATATCTGTATCTTTTTTTACCTTACGGTTAACACCATTCCTACACTTTTTATGTCTTTTATTTTATTTTATTTTCTTGATACTTTTTACACCTCAAAGCTAATACACCCTAGAGTTTCTTGTTTTTGGCGTAAGTAAATCCTTACCTGGGCAGCGTAAATGAAGGAGTGCAGCATTTACGGCATGTGAGAGTTGCAGGTAGCTGCAGGGAAATTGCTAGTTACAACTTGCAACATTTGAAGTGGGCATTGCAGCTCCATCGTGAATCAACCGCACAACAAAACGGATGGTTTCTGTCTTCAACTAGCACTTGAAGAAAACTCATTTTAAGCAAAGAAATTTAACAACAAAAATTAATCTCTTTGCTACAAACTTATGATAGGTAAGGACTTTAATTTTGTTGTAAAACATTAAATTTTTTGCAACTAATCTAATATTTTATTACAAAAAATTATTGCCATAAATTTTTAACAACTACTTTTTTTGTAAATAATGGTTGCTAAAAATCAGATAAATGCACTTTATTCAACCAAAAAATTTTTATTGAAAATGTTAATGTCTTATGCAACCAAAATTTGTGTTTGATAAAGTTTAAAAATATAGTTTTTGTAATAATTTTTATAAGGTTGTTATCTTTTATAAATTTTATGTAGTCTAAATTTTTATTGTATAAAATTATATGGTATCTTAAAATATAATATAAATTTTTTTTTACTCATACCTTAAAGAAATAACATATTTTTAGACAAGAGATATTATTATATTACTTTCTATTTTCTTAATTTTTAAAATATTATTTAAATTATCATTGCTTGTCATGGTAATTTATTATTTAGGATTGCATTTTTAGCAACCATAATTAGTACTAAAAATAAATTTATTGCTTAAAATATATCTTTAACAGCCCCATGGCTACAAAATATTTTATTTTTTCGAAGGAAAGTAATATTTCCTCACTCAAAACCATTGCCCAAGAGTCTTAGCAGAAATTTCTGCCGTTCTGCCCGAGTCGCCGCCCAACCCCTTCTGCCATTCTGCCCGAATCGCTACCGGACGCGCACCCGATTTACACCCTTATTTCTATCCTTCGTTTGCGATTTGTCAATGCTCTGGTCTCTCTCTCTCCGCAGCGAACGAAGGTAAGGGCTGAGGTTGGATTAATGTTTCTCTTAATGATTAATTTTGCAAATTTCTAAATGCTTTGATATGGACATAAGCTATGTGAAACCAAAATCGTTGAAGGCTGGGATAATTTTTCATTGGGACTGTCTCTTAATTCTCATGCAATTGATGGGCAGCTTGATTTTTAGGTTCATAAACTCTGTATTGATATACTTTTAGGTCTAAGACAAAAATGAATAAGCTTCAATTGTGCCTTCTCTTTTCTCTGACACACATTTTTCATTGCTGCATTGTTGGCCATGCAATATGGAAAAGGATTGGTATTCCACTATTTCCTTATTTTATTTTTATGGCTCATGCATGCATCTGAGCAGTTTTTATTTGATTAAACTATGCTGCTTTTTCATCCCTTTGTTTACCGACATGTCCCCATATCCTGCACTGCCGCTACTCGATGGAGCAAAAGTAATGATTGGCTATCTGCTTTTACTTAATTTTATGTGTACTGCAACTGGCTCATATTGACCATCCATCACGAAAAGGTATTGAAGGGGTTGTATTTGAGCTCATCATGCGTTCATGTGTATACAGAATATCTGAAATGGAAAACATGTATATGATGATAGGCGATATGTTGCTTTGATTGATCCAATGTGTTAAAAAATGTATTGATTTGTTGGATCAGTTGTTTAGCATCTGTTCTTTTCTCCTGTGATTTGCAGGGCTTTCAATTTGTGTAGCACAGTTCATCATTTGCCAGGGCTTTTAGCCTCTTAGAGTCAAATCCTTACAAAAGTATGCTTGGTTCCAGCCCATTGGTCCATTTGAAAGGAGTAAAAAATTCTTTTCAATATAAAGAGGATTGTTGCATGAGCCATAGATAGAAACTCAAGAGGGACAACATGTTCTGTCAGGCTTTCGTAATGGAACTTTCAAAGGATGACAACTGATTAGAGGCATGAGGATCTGTAAAAAGGCAGTAAGAGTCCCTTGATTTGCTTATCTTGGGTGTGTTGGAATCTAGATCTGGGGAAGGGGTGTAAAGGAATGATAAAGGCTACTTTTCCACTCAACATAAAACCATGTCTTACATCGAGTTGATGTAAGTTATATGGCATGATGCTCTTTTGACTCTGTTTTACAATGGGGAAATTTTTTTGCAAAGATTTACTATTTGGCTTCAATGGTCAGCTGTTTTTATGTTTCGAGTTACATGTACAGGTTTTAATGGGATCAATGGGTACTCTTTCACTTATGACAATCCTATCTGTGGTGATAGGACGGATATTTCAATCTGTAGACAGTTTCGCACAAGTAAGTTGAGCTGCCAGTTAATATTCTTTTGGGTTATGTTCCTAAATGTGACGTGCTTTCATATTATGACCAAGTGCCATAGAAACCATCAATATTTCCCTCTTTCTCATCTGGAACATTGTATAGCATGAGTGTCTATCAATTAAATGTAAATCAACAGTGCTTCTCTTTTCTAATTAATAGAATTATTCTGGAACTGACTTAAATCTTTGATGAATAAAACATAGATTCACCATGCAGGAACCGGATTTTTGTAGTTAAATTTTAAAAGATTTTTTTTTCATTACTATTTGTTTAAGGATGGCTTCTGAAATTGTTTATAGAACACACAATGTACTAAATGAGGCTCAAAACCCAACACCATTGGACATATACTATTTTATAAGTTAAAAATATGATGGAGACTGAATTAGATTTTCTTTGTTCACCCTGGAAAATTTGGAGGCATTTCTTTCTGCTTGTTGGTGAAGTAGGGTTTTGCTTATTTCTTACATTTGTGATACCAATGACATAAGGTTCTCTTTTCATACAAATGGATCGTCCGATATTAGTTTCAGGTCTTAGTGCCTTAATAAATCCATTAAACCTGAAATTACATGATGTTTCTGAGGACTAGATTGGGAAGCAAAACATAAGGGCACGTAAAGAAATAGCACTATACCATTGGCTGCAGCTGTTGAGCCTTATGTATTATGATGAATTACACTTTTCATGAAGAGTTTCATTTATCCATAAAGCTGAACTGACCCATTCATCAGATGATAATTACATCATTATATGAATAAAGAGATGGTGCAGGGTGATTTCTTGATGATAATATCCAGTCAATACTTTGTTTGTGACATGCACTGTCTCTCACATACTACATGGATGGTGTGGGGGAATGTTTCACATCACATGTTATGAACAATGAGGAACCAAAGTTTTAGGAACTTTCCAGCCTTTCTTTCATATTTGTTCAATTTGATAGTTGTATTGATTTATCTGTTTCATTGAGAACAGAGAACTTGATGCCATGTTTGGCTGCTAATGTAGAGCATTTTAGCTGCCTTAACTAGAGCATTAGACTTGTCAGTCATTGTGGGTAATCATATTTGTCTTGTGAAATTGACAAACATGGAATTTTCCTTTGAACTGAATCCGGAGCTTTGGTTCTTATACAATGAACTTTTGATTTGTAAAGGGCATGTTTGTGCATCTAGGCTTTACTCTTGGAGACCATAATAGACCAGGCTTTTTTTAATTATTTCTTCTCTCTTACAGCTGTGCTCATTGGAGAATATGCAGCAGTAGCTCTTCTAACATTTTCTGGTCTAAAATCTATAAAAAATGAATGGGAACTGCCACTAAGTGATTCTAAGATCACAAAAGAGGGTCCTGAACTTGGAGAATTTGTTGAGGCTGAGGAGCTTGTGAAAGAAAAGGTCAGACTTTCCTCCTTCCTCTCTTTGAATGAAGTGTGTATTTATATATTTTTTCTGATGGGACTCGAATATACTAGCCTAATGTAGATGCAGGTCTCATAGTGGGCTATTTATCTAGTCATTCTTGTTTTTCATTACCTAAAATTTTTTAAAAAAAGACTGTTTTATATTTTTATTAGCCATGCTGGACTACAATGTATAGAAGGTTCCCCTGCAATTAATTATACACCCATGTCATGACAAGTATGTGACGATAAGACTGGAATACCCTGGCAGTCTTGTAGATGATTGGTAGCTATGTAGTTTTTTGAAATGCATCTAGGAGCAAAACACATTGATTTGTCCAAATTATGGCTCACAGACTGCAGTTTTAGATGTGCTATGAATCAGAAGGTGCCTTTATTTTCTTATCTGGCTATCGGAATGAAGTATATGCAGTTTAGTGGAACTTAAATTTAAAAAAAAATTGCAATTCGTGATAGAAGTCAACATTAAATTATCCAAACTGTAGATGTTTCAAAAACAAAATTGCACATGGCTCATTGACTGACTAGCATATGATTAGGAATTAGTCAAGAATTGCATTCGTGACAAAAGTCAATTTAAATTGACCAAATTGTAGATGTTTGGTGAACAAAAAAATGATTTATAGATCATTTGACTGTCAAGTTGATGGATATCTAATAATGGATAAAGATAAAATTATCCAGTTGTTTTCTACTCACAGAACATGGTCTTTCAGATGCCGAAATTTTTTGACCTCTTACCAAATTAATAATTGACTATCAGATGTATCGATCTTATCTAGAAATATGAATTGCTGGATGACATGTGCAATGTCATATGATTATGGCAAATACACAATTCCTGTTG
>JAYJMB010044110.1:0-31363 GCA_036873735.1 Pouteria campechiana
GAAAAATCATGGTATTATCATGTGGATTTATGGTGTAAAGTGGAGTAACGACCCCAGGAGGGCGGGGCGTTACAATTTGCCATTGGATCACTACAAGTGTTTATGTAGTCTACTCTAATACCACTTATTGATCCTAAAGATTAGGCAAAAACCTAAGAGGGGAGGGGTGAATTGGGTACTTAAAAATTATTACTCAGCCCCTTTAGGATTAATTGTCCCTCTATCAATCAATAACTCAATTAATGAATGCTTAAATAAATAAGATATAATGATTTTTATAGTGGTTCGAGTAAACACTCTACTCTACTCTTCTAAGAATACTTTTCTCTTAGTGTCTTGGGTCCTACTATTCCCAATAGCAAAAATACAATAGTCCTCCCAGTACTCTTCTAGATTCTAGCTCTATGGGACGTATTCATAGTGCTCCCAATACTCTTCTAGACTTTAGCTCTAGGAGGTGCGAATAAATAACTCTTATTTTCCCTCAGACAGTCATATATCTTCTTAAGTCTAGTCACAACCACTAGCTTAAGGAATTTACAAAGAATGAATATTAAAAGTTGAAGCACAGGTAATTTCTCAGTAAGCATAGGGGAAGAAATCTGAATATTGAATGCAAAAAGAAATGATCTTCCCAAAGGTTAGTTGGGAGCCTTCAAAGCAAGTTGAGAAAGGTTTGAATGCAAAGCTCTTGACTCTTAAAGAATAGAAGAAGGTTTAGCTCAGCTCATTAAAGGCTCTAAAGAGAATTTTTAAATGATTTTCTTGATACTTAGTTTTTTCTTCCTACTCCAATGATACTTTATCTATAGTTGCTTCGAATTCCAGCTATTAGTGGTAGGTGAGCTCCATTAATGACAGAAAACCATTTTGATTAGTGTATTTAAATTTTTTAACTTTTGATTAATCCTCATCTGTTAAAATACCTTTAACGTTGACCTTTGAGAAGATGATTTTCAATTTCTTAATAAGATTTGGTCGAGGTATTGTAGTAATGGCTGACTCTTTCATCAATATGGAAAAGGCGCTATTAATGCTGAGCAAAGACCAACAATTCGGCTTTACCATTGCTCGTCTTTTACTTATGACAAATGAATTATATATCCAACTGTTCACTACATAAAGTTTTTGTTTGTGTTTCATAAGTGGCAGATGAATCATAGAGATGTCATTTCATCACATTGTCTAATAGGTTGTTTATCGTAAGTAACAGACAAATGCAGATGAATTATCCTTTCCGGTGCTTTGTCTTGTGGATTATCTATTGAACTATTGAAGCACAAATGACTTATTTCTTTAGTGTGTCATCTATTGAGTTATTTATTATAAGTAACATATGGAATGTTAGAGTGTGGACAGATTTCCTTTACTGCTTTGTCTAATGAGTTGTCTATTATAAGTAACATATGAAATGTTGGAGTGTGGACAGATTTCCTTTACTGCTTCGTCTAATGAGTTGTCTATTATAAGTGACAAACTAAGCTTTAAGGTGTAGATGAATTTTCTTCACGGCTTTGTCTATTGGGTTGTTTGTTGTAGATAATAGATTAGCTTAGTTGAACAAACAAATGCCATTGCTCCACCAGATGAACATTTTGTTTTACCGTACGACCTTCATTTCTCTTCTTTATCTATTTATAGTAGAAGATTATTAGCTCACTTATGATAGATGAAGTCTTTTGTATGCACACTACTTTGCATTCGTCAGATATAATGTTTCACTTTGATAGACGAATGAAAATAACTGAATCTTTTTCATTTATGCTTTATCTATAATGGCACTTATTGTTTTGCTTCTTTACTCACCCAAGACTTAACATCTTGGAATATGTTTTCCATGCTCATTTTTTGTAAGATCCCCAACCTGATTCTGCATACTAAAATCTTAGTAACAACCATTTGTACTTAATCATTAATCAAGTTTTGTTTGTCATTGAAACCATGCATTTATACCAATAAATATGACACTATTAAAAGTGTATTTTTCTTTATTTCTCATTTATGTATTCCTTGAGTATGTATTGGAGACAAATCTTGAGAAGAATAATTTGATTGTTTGAGTGGGTCTCACAATCACTTTGTTGAGATATGGTTATCTCTCCTAGAGCTAGAATCTAGAAGAGTACAAAGGCACTAATTATTACACCCCCTTAAGCTAGAATCAAGAAGAACAACTTGATTGTTGGAGTGTGTCTCACAATCAATTGCTAAATTATTTATGCCTCCTAGAGTTGAAATCTAGAAGAGTGCTAGGTGCACTAGTTTGTATTCTATTATAGTGAGATAGCGAAATCCAAGGTACAAGGGGTGTGCCTTTGGAAGAGTGGAGTACAGAGGTTGTCCTGAACTACTATATATCGTGTCTCTTGCATGTGATTAATTTATTTACTTACATTTTACTTTACAACATTTATTCATAGTAAATCACACAAGCACACGAAAAGAGGGAAGTAAATTAATAGGGATAAAGCAATATATTTTTATACACCCAATTCACCCCTCCCCTCTTGGGTTAATCCAAGCCTAAGGGAAGTAATAATTGGTATTAGAGTGAGCTACATAAATAATTGTAGTGATTTACCTGACTAACTCGATGTTATCATCCTCCATGTTCATCGAAGGAATTCCATCAATCAGCTTCCATATTTTGTTGGAACAAATTTTACATAGTGGAAAAGGAGGATAGAAATAAATCTCATTGCCAATGACCTTAAATTGTGAAAAACTATTTTTATTAAATTTATTGAGAATGAAGAGAGGACTAGGCAATAAAATGTCAAAGCTATGAATACCTTGCTTCATGCTCTCTGCCTTGCCATATGCAAGTATCTATTAGCTTGTAAAAGTCTAAAGGAAATTTTGGAGAAGCAAAAGGAAATTTCTAAGTAGCAAGTTGGTCTGCTCTCAAATAAAACTAATCTTTCTATCAAGATTGACTTGAGTGCAAGAAGTAAAGATGAAAAGAAGAGGGGAAAAATGAAGAATCTATGGAAGTGAAAGAATTGTAGACCAAAGGACTATCACACATTGAGGGGGAGCAACCCAACGAGGAAAGGAAGAATAAAGAAGCAATAATTGAGCCTTAAATTGAAAATAAAGAACAAAGGATGGAATACATTATAGAGGCTAAATTGATTATAGAGGAGCATTCTTTCAATGAAGAAGAAGAAGAAAAAAAATGAAAGAAAATATAAAGAAAAAAGATGGAGGAAAGAAAAGAAAGAGTAGAGGAGGGTGATAAGCTCATAATTTGTCATATTTTAATACCTAAATTCACATATTTTATATTCTTAATAGGCATGAATTCATCACATCTAATCAAATATTGCATTGAATGAAGTTCATATTAGTTTCCAATGTAAATATCTACTTGCAAAGGTAAGTATGAAAAAGACTTAACTTTTAGGCTATTTTTGGTATAGTTTGAAACATATTCATCAAACATGTTCAACATAGAAGTTTTATCCATTCAAGTTATCTATCCAAAAAATCAAGAATCATAGGGTTTGGATATCAAATGTGGAAGTCATGGGTAAAAAACTATAGATGTCTCAGATTTAGTCCAACTGAAAGCAAATTCAGATGTGCAAAATATAGTGTCACTTGTAATCAAAATATAGCATAGATAGATGATGATTTGGAAAATGTGTTCAATATTAAGTTGTATACCTTCAAATTATATTTTCAATACAATAAGAATTATATGATTTTGACAACATATGAGAAAATTATGGTCAAAATACCATACATATATTTGGTGGACAAACAAATTCTAGCACCATGAAAATAGTAAGTAGCTCCATAATACCATTACAAATAAAAATTGGGTAGCAAATTGTGGCACTATGGCTCTAGAAAGTGGCACTGCAGTTCCGATATGGCATGTGAGATTTTTCTCACCCAAATTGTGTGATATAAAAGCTGGGTTTTGAGAGAAAAGGGGTAACTCTTTGGGGGCATTTTTGGAGGCTTGAGAGAGAGAGAGAGAGCTTTTAGAGGGTCTTTGTGGAGTGGCTTTGGAGAGGAGAAGAAGGGATGTTTTTGGGAGGTCTTTGGCATGGTTAGGAAGTAACACATGATTTTTGGATTGGGATTCTTCTTGCATGGAAAGGGAGCTAACAAGAGAGCAAGGGTAGAGAATATTACTCAAAGAAGATTATTCTTTGATCTTTTTTTGTTCTTTTTAGTCATTTTCATTTATTGATCATATTTAAGACAATGTGTATGTTTTTCTTTGATTACATTATGAGCTAAACACCTTGTTCTAGGGGTATGATGTATTTGTATTATGATTATTCAATTTCATCTTGTTTTAATGCAATTCATTGCTTGTTCATAATCTATGTTGAGTGTTTAATCTGATTTTAATGCTTGTGAAAGAATATCAGCCCTTTAAACATGATTTGTGATTTGATTTGAAGCTAAGAAGCGATAATTGAATTAAACCATGATTAATCACCACAAGATTGTCATGATGATAGAGATATCCATGAGGCTTATGTAACACCATGAATCTCTTGATCTCAATGCATCTTGTTTATTTTAGAATTTTCACAAAGATTTAGGAGATTTGCTAACTACTATAGATTGTTATGACTTGAGAAAGAATAACAATTAAACAAGAGAGAGATTCATTGTCAATATAGGAATAAACATTGATTGATCAAAATAGATAAAATTAAATAGGATTAATCTGGTGAACTTGTGAATCCCTAGATGTCCCAACAATTGGTTTCTTTTATCTATCCAGATTCTGCATCATTGCTAAAGTCCATTACTTAAATTTCTTCTCTCTTTATATTTTTACCATATTTTGTTTCTTCAAACAAAATTTAGAGTTAGAATAATTTAGGACTTGGTAAACTTAGTCCTCAAAGGAATGATATTTTACTCACTCTTTATTACTTGTTGATGATATGTGCACTTGCATTGAAAAATCTACAACAAGTTTTTTGCGCAATTTTTGGGGACTACAGATTTACCAATATCAAAATAAATAACTCTAGTTTTGCTTTGAATTTTTTTTCTTTCATTTTTTTTTCATTACAATTTTTATGCCTTTTTCATAAAATTTGTTATGCATCATGATAACCATACTCGAACATATTGAAAACTTCAAAAGTCAGCAGAATAACTTATACTCCAACACATACAATCGAAGATGCTATAATCACCCCAACTTTTTATGGATAAATAATCAGAATGTTGGGCAACCTCAATAATGGTTTCAACAATAGTAAGAGACCATAGATTTGGAAGTTGTTCTACTTCAGTTGGCCAACACTACAAACAAGCTCTCAAATTACATGGCCAATACAGAACAATTTTGTCAATTGGGGGTAAACGCTATTCAGATTCCTCAAAATTTGTGTGATTTCTATCAAGGCAGCCATCCTAGCGAAGAATGTCAAGTCATAAATTCATTTAGAAAGAAGACAAATTTAGAGGTTGCTTTAGCTTAGTTTGTCAATGTCACAAATAAATTCTTAGCCAAGGTAGACAATTTCATGCCTAGAACAAAAATTTTCATGGCAAAGATAAATGAATTCATGGTAGAGGCAAGAGAAAATTTTCTAAATCAACCTAATTCGATACATAATCAATCTATGCAGATCTAGAATCTAGAAATTCAAATAGCTCAGTTGGTCAATATGTTCAATAGCCTGCAAGGTAATTTGCCTAGCAACACAGAAGTCAATCTAGGAGAACGATGCAAGGTGATCACTTTGAATAGTGGGAAAGAACTGGAGCTTCCATCAAGTGGTGAAAAAGTTAAGCCAGAAGATCAAGAACAAGTTGAAGTTCTTCCTGACATTCAACCACTGCCTCCTTAACAATAGATTCAACCAATGTCTCCTCAATAGTCCATTATGCCAAGAGAAACTCAAATAGCTCAAGCAATAATCCAACAAGAAAAGGTTTAGGAAGATCTACTCGAAGCATGTCTAGTACAAACAAATGTTAGTGGAATTGATAATGAGGAGATAGAGGAGTGTGAAAAGTTCATGGAGTTCAACCCAAGATAAAAGGCACTAAGATTTGAAGAATTTGGGCAACTCTTCAAAAAGCCTAACCCATCAATTGAAGAGCCTCTAATTCTTAAACTCAAACCCTTCCCCTTTCATTTTAAATATGATTATGGAGTTCCTTTATTTCCAGTAATTAATTCTTCTTCTATTACAAGTGTGAAGGAAGAAAAGCTCCTACAGCTACTATGGGAGTGGAAGTACACATTTGATTAGACAATAGAAGATATCAAGGGATATAGCCTTGCCTTTTTTATGCATCATGTTAGAATCAAAAGCAACAAAGAAGGGGAGAAATTTTAAGTGAATGGATAGTGGTGAAAAGTCAAGCTAAAGACTATAAATTAGAACTACTTCTCATCCTTATCTCTTAGGATTTTTAGTTCTTTTCAGGTTTTTTTATCTATTTGCTTAAGTTCTTTTTGGTTTTCTTTATTGCAAATGATCCTTTCTTGAGCCTATCAAAAGTCCATTTCCATCATCCAGGCAACCTACATTCACCCTCAGAAGAGAATAAATCCCCATAAGGAAGTTTCCTTTATGAATTTATTTTAACATTGAGGACAATTTTTCATTTAAGTTTAGGGGTATTTAAGGATATTTGGGGATTGTTATTTAGTTTGAGTATTTTTTTTCAAACTTAGGTATATTCTTTTTAATGAGCTTCATTTTTTGATGTCATAGCTAAGAAGCTCCAAGAGAAATTGTGATAAATATTGAAATTGAAAAGGATTCTCTCTTGATGATCAATAACTTATGCTTAGTTTTTTATTACCATTGTACATGATTTATAAGGAAGGATAGGCACTACCTTGTGATTGAATGCTTCTTGTGATAAGTCTTTCTTCTTCATGAATGATGAATTTTTTTATTGAGCACATTATGTTATGATCATGTGAAGTATATGTAGATTAGTTGATTAAGTGATGAATCCAGTGACATATTTTGATTGGTATGAGCATAATAGAACTTGTTTGATTACCCCTCAAGCCAAAATTCTATGTTACGTGTTTACTTGGACATGATTTAGGCATCCTTTGATCAATTTGAGCCTTTCAAGCTAACCTAGTACATTTATTATCAATAGTGTCTCCATTGAGCTTCAATGAAAAGAATGACATATGCAAAGCATATGAAAAAACACCATTCAACTTTTCCTTCTCAAGCTTTGTCACCCAAAACTTGAAAAATCATGTTTGACCCATTAAGATACATATTTTGATTGGTATGAGCATAATAGAACTTGTTTGATTACCCCTCAAGCCAAAATTCTATGTTACGTGTTTACTTGGACATGATTTAGGCATCCTTTGATCAATTTGAGCCTTTCAAGCTAACCTAGTACATTTATTATCAATAGTGTCTCCATTGAGCTTCAATGAAAAGAATGACATATGCAAAGCATATGAAAAAACACCATTCAACTTTTCCTTCTCAAGCTTTGTCACCCAAAACTTGAAAAATCATGTTTGACCCATTAAGATACATATTTAATACACATGGTTGTTAGAGAAGTATAAGAGACCAAAAGAAGATAAGTTTGGGGATGTTAAAAAAAAAGAATGCCAAAACAAACAAAACAATGACAAAAGGAAAAAAATTGATAAGGATTCATCCTTCAATTGGGAGGATCACATCCTAATGAACTCAAAAGAAAATAAGTTTTGGGGTGTTATAGTAACACAACCCAAAAAAACAAAGAGAAGAGCAAATAAACAGTGAGTGAACTTTCATGTACAACTTATTTATGATCTCTTACTTTATAAATCCTTATTCATTTTCTTTTGTTAGCCAAACCTAAGGCCCCATTATAAGCTTAACAAAAGCATATTGATAAAAGTTAACAGAGTTGTCAACATTAGTAAAGAGGGATTATGAAAATCAAAACTATGGGATGTTTTATGAAGATCATTAGAATAACTGAATTGAATATTGTTGATTGAAAAATATGCATGCATCATGAGATTAATAAAGCACACACATACAATTTCAATTCATGAAGAGATTGATGAAGCATAAGATTCATAAGATTACTAGAAGAGTATTTTGAATGATTTCAAAGTTATGTGTACATGTGTAATTTGTCTGGCATGTTCTTGATTGTTTAAGAGAGATTATCTTGAATGTCTCCTAAGACATGATTGTTGTTTTACTCAAGGATGATCAAAAGATAAGTTTGGGGGTACTTGATAAGCTCATAATTTATCATATTATAATACATAAATTTACATATTTTAGATCCTTAATTGGTATGAATTCATCACATCTAATTAAATATTGCATTGAATGAAGTTCATTTTAGTTTCAAATGTGAAAATCTACTTTCACACTTGAGTATGAAAAAGGCTTAAATTTAAAGCCATTTTTGGTATAGATTGAAACATATTCAACAAATGTGTTCAACATAGAAGTTTCATCCCTTCAAGTTATCTATCCAAAAATCAAGAATTATAGCATTTAGATATCAAAGGTGGAAGTTATAGGCAAAACACTACAAATGTCTTAGACTTTAGTCTAGCTAAAAGCAACTTCAGATGTGCAAAATATAGTGTTAATTACAATCAAAATTGGCATAGATGGACAATGATTTGGAAAATGCCTTAACTATTAAAGTTGTATATCTTCAAATTATCTTTCCAATGAAATAAGAATCACATAGTTTCGACATTAGATGAGAAAGTTATGGTCAAAATACCATACATGTATCTGGTGGATAGCAGCTTCTAGCGCCACAAAGCTAGAAAGTAGCGCCACCATTACAAACAAAAATTGGGCAGAAAATTGTTGCATTGTGGCTCTAAAAAGTGGCATCATAGCTCCAATGCAGCATGTGATATTTTTCTAATCCTAAAGTGTGTGACATAAAAGTTGGCTTTTGAGAGAAAAGGGGTAACTCTTTGGGGGCATTTTTGGAGGCTTGAGAGAGAGAGCTTTTGGAGGGTCTTTGGGGAGTGGATTTGGAGAGGAGAAGAAGGGGCATTTTTAGGTGGTCTTTGGCATGGTGAGAAATTTGAACAGGGAGAAGAGGCAACAGCAACACATGATTTTTGGATTAGGATTCTTCTTGCAAGAAAAGGGAGCTAACAAGAGAGTAGGGGTAGAGAATACTACTCAGAGAAGATTATTCTTTGATCTTTTCTTGTTCTTTTTAAATATTTTCATTTATTGATCATGTTTAAGATAATGTGTATGATTTTCTTTGATTATATTATGAGCTAAACACTTTGTTCTAGGGGCATGAAATAGTTGGATTATGATTATTTGATTTCATCCTGCTTTAATGCAATTCTTTGCTTGTTAATCATCTATGTTGAGTGTTTAATCTAATTTTTAATGCTTATGAAAGAATGTCGGCCCTTTCAACATTATTTTGTTAAACATACATTCTTAAATATCTTGATTTTGATGATGAACATTCTTAACCAACTATATTTTGATGACGAGCAAAGATATGAGTGAAACATTAAGGTATTAACAATTCATTCTGAAGCATTTTGCCAAAATATATTTCCAAACTTAACTTGAGAATAATCTTCATAATGATCAAAGGAAGAAACCAAGTAAATGCTTAAGAAATCTAAGTATATAAATCACAAATATACTTAAAAGAATAAAACAGAAAGTTTAAAGTTTCAAGGAAGCTCTAGAGTCAACTTCGGGTCTAAATTTCATCCTTCGGAGTTGCTCAAGCACTTTAGAGACAAGAGGTTAACCTTTTAGAGCCATTCTAGAAATAGAAGAAAATGCCTCAAAGTCATGAAGTCATAATCTTCAGAGTCAACAAAGGCATTTTGGAACCACTGGAAAACTTTGGAGACAAAGAACAATTTTCAGGATTACAAAGTCAAAAGCTTTGGATTTAGCAAAAACATCTAGGAGCCATTAGAGCACTTTGCAGAAAGAGAAAAATAATGTCATAATGATAATATTACTTTAGATTTATAAGTATATAAGCTTCGGGGTTAACTTTATCACTTTGGAGCCAATCAAGCTTCTTCGGAGTCATGGGCTCATAGTCTTCAGAGACAATTAAAGCACTCCAGAGTCATGAGCTTACAGGATTTGGGATTAAGTCAAGTACTTTGGAGTTGACAAGGCATTTCAGAGACAACAAATGATAGCCTTTGGAGTTAACAGAATACTCTTAAGAGAATAAGACTCATTGGAGTTAGAAGGAATGAAATAAGACTTGTTGGAGTTAGAAGAAATGAACTTTAGAGACAAGAAAAACACTTCAAAGTTCAGAGTTAGTCCTTCAGAGTCATGGAATAATCTCTTCGGAGACAAAGAACTCCTTTGGGGTTAACCTCCACAATCCCGATGCAAGACACTACTATTGTGCCACTTCAGAGCCTTTGAAATACATCTTTGGTGCATCCAAAGAGATGAAGACTTGTGTGAGATGCGTGGAAAATTCATATTAGCTAAAAGCTTGGAGGATCTGATGTTGGTTCATAGAATCCAAAACCTCACTGAAATTACAATGGTTACAAATTTGAATGTTTCTCAGCATTTAATGATTCTCACCTATCACAATAGAGAAATTCAGAGGTCTCAATATAAAAGAAGTAAAGTGAGATCGAAGAAAAAAATAATTTTAACACTTAAAAATAGTAGAGAGCATTTACTAAGTCTTTAAGGCTTTTATTTCATGATTTTAACTCCACTGTAGTTCATATAAAGAAGCATTTAAATTCATTCATTCAACCACTTCTGGAGATTGAATCCTACTACTTTTATTGCTATATTATTTGTGTTTATTGCTTTTGAACTTCATACAAATTAGCCTGCTAGAGACATTAATACTTGTACACATTTATTTTTGCATATTTCTGCAAGTCAAGGACTTGACTTTGTATAGTGAAAGTAAGTAGGATACTAGTTTGGTATTTGTATAAGTAATAGGTTTATTTGTTTGATCAGGAGGTTATTGATCAAAGAAAGTGTTAGTGGAACTTGAGTTTAGCAAAGAAGGCTAACTCAAAGAAGTTGAGTAGGAACCCAAGTGTAGGGTCAAACCACTATAAAAATAATAGTCTAAGTGCATTGTGTTATCAGTAATTTTTTTAGTCTTGCACTTTAATTATTTTGTGCCCAAAATTTTTAAAGACTCAATCCCCCCCTTCTTGTGTCACCATTTGAATGGGACTAACAATTGGTATGAAAGCAGGCTTCACCCATTATATATTACTATTCTAATCATATAACTTGTGAAGAGATTTCTATGTTAGCCATTTCCACAAGACTTCTGTTGAAGGTCATTCTACTTCCAGACCTCTACTATTTTATGATACAAACTATGAATATTGGAAGATGAGAATAAAAAATTTCTTGATTGCCTCAGATTATCGGCTATGGAAAACCATCAAAGATGGTTTGATTATTCTAAATATTGAAGATAAATACACTGCTAAGGACATTCTAGTAGCTAAAAAAGATGTTAAGGCAAAAAACTACCTTTATTGTGCTTTTACATCCTCTAATTTTGATAAGATATCCTCTTGTGATATTGCAAAAGAAATCTAGAACAAACTAGAGGTTGCACACGGAGGCACAAACAAGTAAGAAAAAATAAGATAAATCTTCTTGTGTAAAAATATTAAGCTTTTAATATGAAGGAGACGGAGTCAATCTTAGACATGTTTGGAAGGTTTCAAAAGATAATAAACGGGCTGAAAAATCTAGGAGAAAAGTATGCAGAGTCCAAAATGGTGAAGAAAATTCTTAGATCTTTGTCCCAACAATTTAGAAAGTAAGGAATCTAGACACGATGAGTCTAGAAGAGCTTATGGGTTCTCCTATAATTTATGACGTGTTAATGAAGTAGAAAAATATAAAAGAACCAAAGGGCAAGAAAGTAATTACTCTTAAAGCTGAATCAAATAATGAAGAATCCCAAACTGATGCATTCACAAGTGGAGATGAAGACGAAGAGATGACAATGATTATGAGAAGATTCAAATCCATGCTAAAGAAAAAAAAGTTTATAAATAGTTCAGGAAACAATTTTGGGAGAAATGACAGAAAGAAAGAACCACCCACCTATTACAATTGTGGAAAAACTAGACATATGAAGTTTGACTGTCCAGAACCAGATAAGAGACAAAATGATCAGCAAAAGAAGAGGTACAACTCACACTTTGATAGAAAGAACAATAGCAGCAACATCAAAAATAACAGAAAAGCAAAAAATTTTAGAAGGAAAAGAAAGCTCTAGCAGCATGGGAGATGCTAGAGAACATAACAAATGAAAGTGAGAGTGAAAAACAAGAAGAACATGAAGCTCAAATCAGTCAACTATCTTAAAGCAAAAGTATTCAAGATAAACTTCATATGGGAATCAACTTCATGGCAATCCATGAAGAGCAGGTAAATTCTGATTTTGAAACTCCCAGTCATGAAGAAATGTTAGAAGAATTATATTCAAATTTTATGACTTTGAAAGAAAAGTACAAAGAAACTAAAAAGGAGCTCAAAAGAATTACAAATGAATGCTCTAAAATCAAGAAAGAAAATTCCAAGCTCAAGAATGGCAACAATACCATTAGTACACTTGAGCAAGTTATAGCTGAAAATAATGCTCTGAAAGAGACATTGACTTCTACTTTATTAAGAATGAAACCACAAAAAAGAAGTAGACGACAACAACATAGAAAATTCAAGCCTAAATAGACTATGATTTGGGTTCCAAAGATAGTTGCAAATGTACTAAATGTAACCCAAACTCCTTTAGTTAAAACTGTATTGCCCAAGAAACAATAAATACCAACACTATCTGCAATTAACCCACCTGGACCCATTCCCAAATGGGTGCCAAAAGTTAAAACTTAACTTTATCCATGTAGGTGTGCATGGGAGCTATAAAGAACAACACGTGGTATATCGATAGTGGTACTCAAGGCACGTGACAGGAAATAAGGAGCTGTTCATAGAGCTGAAAATGAAATCTGGTAGAATAGTAACCATTAGTGATAATAGTAAAGTTAAAGTAGTTGGGATCAGTAAGGTCGACCAACCACTATCTATTATAATTTCAGATGTCCTTTTAGTAGAAGAATTTTAACTCAATCTTCTTAGCATAAGTTAGTTTTGTGACAAAGGCTACAAAATTGTATTTGAATCTCAATCTTGTTCCATACTAGATAAGTCTCAATCAGTTATAGTATATGGTAGAAGATATAAAAATATATATTTGGTTAATCTTTCTAATATTCAAGCTAAGTGTCTTATTATGAATGATAATGAACTCTTGTTGTGGGATAGAAGGTTAGGACATGCCAAAAAAAATCTAATTGAAATATTATATAATAAAGATCTAGTTGTTGGCTTACAAAAACTCAAATTTAGTAATAATTTGTGCGATGCTTGCATGAAAGGTAAGCAATTAAAAGAACCATTCAAGTCAAACAAAGAGTTATACACAACCAAATCTCTTTAATTGCTACATATAGATTTAGTTGGACTAACAAGGACAAGAAGCCTTGGAGGGAAACATTTTGCATATGTCATTATGGATGACTATAGTAGATTTACCTAGGTAATGTTTCTAGCCTCCAAAGATGAAGCTTTTTCATTTTTTGAAGCATTTTCCAAATGTGTATAGAATGAACAAAGCTTTCACATTGTTGCCATAAGGAGTGATCAGGAGGAGAGTTTGAAAATCATAGATGCAATAGTTTTTGTGAAAGTAATGGTATTCTTCAAACTTTCTTTGCACTAAAAACACCCCATCAAAATGGAGTAGCTAAAAGAAAGAATAGATCCTTGCAAGATATGGTAAGGACAATGTTGAGTGAATACATCCTTCCACAATATTTTTGCTCTAAAGCAATGAATACTATATGCTATATCATTAACAAAATCTTTCCTAGATTCATACTCAATAAAACTCCACTTGAATTATAGAATGGCAAGCAACCAAATATTTCATATTTTCATACTTTTGCTTGTAAATGCTTTATTCT
The DNA here is from genome assembly GCA_036873735.1 of Pouteria campechiana. Lineage (NCBI taxonomy): Eukaryota > Viridiplantae > Streptophyta > Magnoliopsida > Ericales > Sapotaceae > Pouteria > Pouteria campechiana. Next base: position 13,991 of record JAYJMB010044110.1, read on the forward strand.
TAACAATGAAAAAGAACAACTTGAAAAATTTGATAGTAGATATGGTCAAGGAATATTTTGGGTTATTCCATTGTCATCAAAGTATTTAGAGTGTACAACTTGAAACTTAAGATTATAGAGGAATCCATCCATGTCAAATTTGATAAACATACTAACTTTGTGAAAAGAAACAATGATTTTGATGATGAGACAGATAATCTTCCATCAAGTGTGGAGAAACTGAGATTACAAAATAATCAAGAAGAAGCTCCACTATTAGAGAGTACAATGGATGATGAAGCCAAACCATCCACAATAGAGGTAAATGAGGAAAGTAACTCATCTCTTCCCAAAGATTGGAGGTTTATACATGCTCATGCTGAAAACTAGATAATCGGTGGTGTTCAATAAATTTAGAACTAGATCATCCTATCACCAAATATATGAAAATTTTGCTTTTATTTCTTAATTAGAAACAACTTCCATAGACCAAGCATTAGAAGATAAAAACTAAATTTTATCTATGCAAGAAGAATTTGATCAATTTAAAAGAAATGATGTGTGGACTATTATTCCAAGAACAAACCATCAATCTATTATAAGAACAAAATGAACTTTTAGGAATAAACTAGATGAATTTGGGATTGTGATGCGAAATAAGGCAAGATTAGTTGCACAGTGGTATTATCAAGAATAAGGTATTGATTTTGAAGAGTCATATGCTACTGTTACAAGGATTAAAGCCATTAGAATGTTCTTGCATTTGCATCATATATGGATTTCAAACTATATCAAATGGATGTAAAGAGTGTATTCTTGAATGGTTTTATTCATAAAGAGGTATATGTGAAACAACCCCCTGGGTTTGAAGATCCTCATTATACAAATCATGCAAACAAACTCAAGAGAGCCCTCTATGGTTTAAAACAGGCTCCTAGAGCTTGGTATGAGAGGCTAATTAAATTTTTAATTGAAAAAGGTTTCTCAAGGGGTAAAGTGGATACCACTCTCTTCATTAAGCATGTAAAGAAAGATAGACTTACAGCTCAAATTTATGTTGACTATATTGTATTTGGAGCAACTAATGAAAATCTTTGCTAAGAGTTTTTCAAGACTATGCAGGGAGAATTTGAAATGAGCTTGAGGGTGAACTCAACTTTTTTTCAAGAATACAAAACAAACAAGAGAAAGAAGGAATCTTCATTCACCAAGTCAAATATATAAAAGAACTTCTGAAGAAATTCAATATTGAAGATGGTAAATATATGAAACACTAATGAGCACTTCAATAAAGATGGACAAAGATGAAAGAGGTAAACTAGTATGTAACAAACTTTATAAAAGCATGATAGGATCATTATTATATTTGACTATAAGTAGACCAGATATAATGTTTAATGTTTGTATACATGCTAGATTTTAGTCAGATACCAAAGAATCACATATAATTGTTGTAAAGAGAATCTTTATATACCTTTTAGACACACTAAGTCTCGGTTTGTGGTATCCAAAAAGTTCTGATCTTAATTTAGTAGGGCACTCAAATGCAGATTTTGCTGGATATAAAGTAGATAGAATGATTACTTTAGGATTTTATCAGTTTCTAGGAAGCATGATCATATCATGGTTTTCCAAGAAACAGACGTCTATGGCATTAACAACTGTTGAAGTAGAATATGTAGCAACTGGCAGTTATTGTGCTTAAAACCTTTGGATGAAACGATAATTAAATAATTTTGGCCTTAACTTTGTTAATATCCCTATAAGATGTGACAACACTAGTGCCATAAGTCTGACCAAGAATCTAATTTTACATTTCAAAATAAAACATATAGAAATTAGGCACTACTTTATCAGAGATTATATTCAAAATCATAATACATGTTTAGAATTTGTGCCTACTGAAAATCAATTAGTAGACATCTTTACTAAATCTCTTCCAAAAGATAGATTCAGTAAGTTAAGATAAGAATTAGGTATTCTAGATCCAAATACTTAACTTGAAATTGATAAAATATCTATATAATGGAAAATATGCTCCTTAATGATAATTCTAATGAAAAATGCACAAAAAGAACAAATTTGAAAATTCATAACATTCTGGAGCCTCCAAAACACCTTTCGGACCCTCCGATAATGGACTAACATGCCTTAGAAGAATTCCATGCCTCCAAAGTAAAACTTTGGTACCTCCAAAATCCATTCCATATTATTTCGTAGCCTCCAATGGGCTATGTTACCTCTAAAGTAAAGCTTCAGAGTTACCAAAGTAAAACAAACTCATTGCCTCAGAAGATCGCACCTACAATATTTGAATCCTCCAACAATGTTTTAGAGAAAATTAAATCCTAAAACCCTATTTAACTATTAAAAAACCTTCAAAAACCTAAAACACCTCTTTTCAAGCACCCAAAGAACCCCTTTCAAAGAAAACCCTTCATCTTCCTGCTTGATTCAAGTTCCTCTGTTCAATCAAACTCTCCATCAATTTTCTTCCCATCTCAACCTGAAAACACTCACAATATCCTAAAACCTAATCCTTCTTTACTAAAATGGTGAGAACAAAGGGAACCACCAACTTAGTATATGGAAAGAGGAAGGAAAGAGAAGAATATTTGGAATAAAGAGCAGCCAAGAGAGTCAGACCTGAAAAAAATACACTTGAGGTAATTTTTCTCAATAGTGAGTCTAATTACTCTAGGTTATGGAAAGATATCATGATAGAAAGATTATCAAATGAAGAGTTTTCAATTTTGATGTTTTCAGAGACATTGACATGAAATTAGAAGTATGTGATTAGTTCAAACTTCAAGGATGGATGGAATATGTAATCTTCAGAGACTATTTCTATCGAAGACTAGTGAGAGCTCTAATATGCAATATTAATATTAGAATAAAGAGATCATGGATAGGAGAAATAGAAGTATATGTATCCATAGAAAGATTGAGAAGATGTTTTAATCTTCCTTTGGTAGAAATTGAAATAGAATGGCCAACTAGACAGAGACTGTTTTCTGATTTAGATGAAGCAGAAATAGATATGAGGGAGAATTATCTCCACTCCAACCATCTAAGTTTAATTCTTAAATGGGCCTACATGATTGTGATAAAAAATGTGTGCCCAAGAAAAGGAGCCATAGGAGATGTGTTAGAAAAGGATGGAAGAATACTATGGGCTCTCAAGAATATAAAAAGAGTGGATCTAGCAAAACTAATGTCAGATCATATTTACTCAGTCAAGAGCACTTCAAGATTCCCTCTCCCTTATGGAATGACTCTAACTAAGCTAATAAAGCAATCAAGAGTAAATTTTTCTGAGGAGCAGAAGGAACCTCCAAGAGGCTTAGACACAATAGATGAAAATACTTTGAAGAGAATAGGATTCAAGAAAACTTCAAGAGGATAGATCAGTGAAAATCTAGGAAGAGTAGTACAACTAAAGAGATTTAGACCAGAGCAAGAAGAAGAATAGCAAGCGAAGAGAATTTGGAACAAGAAAGAATAAAGACTCTAAGAGAAGAAGAAAGACATGTTAGAATAGAGGAGTCAGAAGAGATTTTAAGAAGAGAAAGTGAAGCAGCAACAATAGCAACCACCCTATCTTACACTCCCATCAGATCTTCATCACCCATAAGACCTACTCCTTCTCATCAACCATCCACACCAACCACTTCATCAATCCTACTCCATAACTCATCCAACACCACCTAGAAGATTAAATGACGAATATTGAACACTTTCTATCTACTCTAGCTCTTCAAATGAACATAATGGATCAAAGACTTCACAATGTCGTGTCATCCATGATCTTGGGAGCTGATAAGATTGATCAATGATTGGAATCTCTACGATCTCTAGTAGAGTCATTCAAAAGTCAAACCTATCACCCTCATTTCTCTCCACCTCCAACTTATTACTTTTTACCCCCACATCACTTTTCTACATTTAGAACCAACTATACCATCATAGTGATGTCTTCTCCCACATAGTCTCCTCATCTATCATCTCCTACAATTCTAGAGATTGCTCAACTTGTGATTCAACCTACTAAAATCACCTCTTCCCCTCCTCCAACATATTCACCATTAGTTCCAACTCCTGAAGTCAATCTATGTTGGCTATTATTAGACATGGAAAGTATCCCATCATAGTACCTCTACCTAGAATGTATTTTCTTCCCTAAGGGTCAACAATACGGCTAGACTAGACTTGGCTTGATCTAGTTCGATTAAGAGAGATAATTCCTAAACAGATTAAAGAAATTCCTTTAGAATGGAATTCATCTTCAATTCATCCAAAATGAATGAGAACTCCCACTCCTCCCTAAACTCCTCCATAGTCTCTTCCTCCAAGATCAGTTGTTGATAATCTTGATATTCTTTTTTGTATTTCAATCCAATCAAGATGGCACTGTCTGAGTTTGAGAGTAAATCAAAAATCAAATTTGAAGTTGTTAGGATGTTTCTCTCTCAGTCCATCATTTTATCTCCTCAAGAATTTCCATTCTCAGAACTTGAGGATACCAACATTCCGCATAGGATTCAACTTCTTCTTGATCCACCGTTTGCTTACAACAGCCACAAAATTCAAATTCCTGATAGAGAGTCAATCCTTCAAAATTATTCTAAGAAACTTATTAACTTACTACCAACTTTAAAGAAACCCGGAACCACATTTTCATCTCCCTCAGGTCCTCATCAACATTTTCTTATCACTAAGGAACAACTTTCATTCTACAAAATTACAAATCTCCAATCCATTGCTAATGATCTTCCTCTTCCACCTCAGCTATCTGATACTTCTATCTAACATAGGATATGGCAAATCTAGTCTCAACTAGGCCCTTTACTAAAATCAAAAACTTCATCACCACCTTCTACGAAAGCCAAAACCAAAAAACCTCCTGTAATTCCAAAACCAAAACCACTACCCAAACCATTATCTTCTAAACCTTCATCTTAGCCATCCTCCTCTAAATCTAGGAGGAAGCCAAGGATTCTACCTCTAAAGGAACACAAAAGGCTCATCTCTCTAGAATAACCATGCAACATGAAGAGTACACGGCCTAAATGAATGCCAATATAGAAGCCCTCTTAAAAGGGACTCCTATAGCCTTTCTTGAGTTGCTAGATTCACAAGTTAGAGAGTGCATTGATTTCATTCATGTCTGTGATTGTGGATCCAGAGTATATACCCATGAACCCCCTTCAGCAATCCCAAAGGATCCATTCTTCATTCCACCTACTCTACTAAAAAGACACAAGTCATCTCCTAATCCATCAACCTCTCAACCTAAACTAGAACCCTTTTCCAAAACATATAAGAACCATTTAGCTGATTCTACTACCTCTGCATTTTTTTCTCTCTTTGATGTGTATTTTTTGATATATTCTCTTATAATATGTACTTTCTGTGAAAATTCTTTATGTATAAAACTTTGACCATGTTTTATTTTTAAAATTTTGGTCATGACTGGTTATGTTTTGTATGTGTACATTTTGGTCATGAGAGGATATTTAACTTCATTCTGTTTCTTTCCACCTTTTTTATTCTGATAAAAAGGGAGAGAAAATGTATTGAAAGTATAAACTTTTTATGTCAATTGTATGAAAATTTTTAAAATTCTATGCACCTATTCAGGGGGAGTTACACTAAATTAAATAAAATTTCATTGAAACTCACGCAATTAAGTTGCTTTAAATTCATTATTAGATAAGGTACATCACTTAGTGTTTTGTCATCATCAAAAAGGGGGAGAATGTTGAACATACATTCTTAACCAACCATGTTTTGATGATGAGCAAAGACATGAGTGAAACATTAAGGTACTAACAATTTATTCTTAAGCATTTTGCAGAAATATATTTTTGAACTTAACTTGGGAATAATATTCATGATGATTAAAGGAAGAAACCAAGTAAATGCTAAAGAAATCTAAGTATAAAAATCATAAACATACTTAAAAAAATAAAATAGAAAGTTTAAAGTTTTAAGGAAGCTTCGGAGTTAACTTTGAGCTTAAATTTCATCCCTTCGGAGTTGCTCAAGCACTTTTCAGAGCCAATGAAGCATTTTGGAAACAAAAAAAATATTTTAGAGTCACAAAGTCACAATCTTTGGAGTCAGCAAAGTCATTTTAGAGCTGCTGGAAAACTTTAAGGAGAAAGGAACAATCTTTCAGGATTACGAAGTCACAAGCTTTAGATTCAGCAAAAACATCTTGGATCCACTAGACCACTTTGGAGATAGAGAAAAATAACATCAAAGTAATGATATTACTTTAGATTCATGAGTATACAAGCTTTGGGGTTAAGTCAATCACTTTGGAGCCAATCAAGCTACTTAGGAGTCACAAGCTCAAAGTCTTCAAAGATAGTTAAAGCACTTAAGAGTCATGAGGTTATAAGCTTTAGGATTAAGTCAAGTACTTCAGAGTCGACAAGGCATTTTGGAGACAATGAACAAGAGCCTTCAGAGTTAACAGAACAATCTTCAAAGAATATGACACATTGGAGTCAGAAGAAAGGAACTTCAAAGACAAGAAAACCACTTTGGAGTTTAGAGTTAGTCCTTTGGAGTCATGGAATAATCACTTTAGAGACAAAGAACTCCTTCGAAGTTAGCCTCCATGATCTCAACTCAAGACACTACTATCACGCTGCTTCAGAGCCTTCGAAACACATCTTTGGCACATCCGAAGAGATGACAACTTGTGTGAGCTGTGTAAAAATTCATATTATTTAAAAGCTCAGAAGATCTGATGTTGGTTCATAGACTCTTACAATAGTTATAAATTTGAACATTTCTCAACATTTAATGATTCTTACCTACCACAGTAGAGAAATTCAAAGGTCTTAATATAAAAGAAGTAAATTGTGATCGAACAAAATAGTTTTAACACTTAAAAATAAGAAGAGCATTTACTAAGTCTTTAAGGCTTTTCTTCTATGATTTCAAGTTCACTACAGTTTATTCAAAGAAGTATTCAATGCCATTTATTCAAACACTTCTAGAGATTGAATCCTAATACTTTTATTACATTATTATTTGTATTTATTACTTTTAAATTTTGTAGAAAATCAGCCTGCTAGAGGCATTAATACTTTTGCGTATTTATTTCTACATATTTCTGCAAGTCAAGGACTTGCCTGTGTAGTGAAAACAAGTAGGATACTTATGTGGTATTTTTATAAGTTTGTTGGTGAGCTTGTAAACCAATAAGTGTATTTGTTTGATCAGAAGGTTACTGATTAAAAAAGATGTCAGTGGAACTTGAGTTTAGAAGAGAAGGCTAACTCAGAGAAGTGGCGCAGGAAACTAAGTGAAGGGCCAAACCACTATAAAAATACTAGTCTAAGTGCATTGTGTTATCAAGAATTTCTTTAGTTTTGCAATTTAATTATTATCTTGCCAAAATTTTAAAAGACTCAATTCACCCTCCTTCTTAAGTCACCATCTGAACGGGACCAACAGATTTGTGATTTGATTTGAGGTTAAGAAGTGATACTTGAATTAGACTATGATTAATCACTATAAGATTGTCATGATGATAGAGATATCCATGAGGCTTATGTAACACCATGAATCTCTTGATCTCAATGCATCTTGGTTAATTCAGAATTCTCATAAAGATGTAGGAGATTTGCTAACTGTTATAGATTGTTATGGCTTGAGAAAGAATAACAATTAAACAAGAGAGAGATTCATTGTCAACATAGGAATAAACATTAATTGATCAAAATAGGTGAAATTAAATAGGATTAATCTAGTGAACTTGTTAACCCCTAGATCTCCCAACCATTGGTTTCTTTTATCTATGCAAATTCTACATCATTGCCAAAGTCCATTAGTTTGGATTTTCTCTCTTCATATTTTTACCATATTTAGTTTCTTTAAACAAAATTCAGAGTTAGAGTAATTTGGTACTTGGTAACTTAGTCCTTATGGGAATGATATTTTACTCACTCTTAATTATTTGTTGATGATACGTGCACTTATGTTGGAAAATCCACAACTTAAGGATAGGCATGAAGAAAAAGAAAAAGGCATTCTTGTTAAATGAAGTAAATAAGCAGATTCCTTCACGCAAATGCAATTCAAAGGAAGAAATTATCAAGAAAAATGCCCTTCTCTCCAAATGTCCAGATAGGTTACACTCATCACATTACTATGACTTGGAGAAGGAAGATGACAATAACAAGGAATATCAAGCCCCATTAGGAGACAAATGGCTTCTTGAAACTTAATAAAAGGGAAACATTTAAACAAGCCAAAGATTAGGAGGCAAGGTAAGTGCAAGTATGATAATCTAAACTCAAATACCTTTATATTTTGTCAAAATTTGCATTTAGAATCTTACTTATTTGCCTCTAATATAAATTCATTTGTGCATGAATAGAATTTCAAAGCTTAGTCTAGATTAAAAGAAATTAAGACAAATCAAATTCATGATACAAAATTGAAACATCAAAAGAAGATCCTAGAGACAACTAGGAACAACTAAACAATACATTATTATTATTTAGATAACTTGGATGTTGTAAGGATAAGTATGTCAAAAAGGCAAATAATTCATTTATAATTGTAAATCACTATACGATCGTGAGATAATGATTGAAATGTCAAGATGAAAATAAATAACCATGCTCTAACTGATTGAAAACTCATATTCAATTCAATATTAATGAAAAATTATTGATCTAGCATACTGGTATTTGAAGTCCTCAAAGAAGTCTGTTCTCTTTTACATGATGTAATTCATAAATATGTTAGTTCAAAGAATTTGATATTGGCTATGATTAAAAAAGGAAATAACAATAATCCATTGAAGTTGTTTCAACACAAAATGTTTTTCTTGGTTTACAGCCTTCAAAAGGATTTCTTTTAATTCTTGGCAAGCTATCGTATACATTATGGAATCAGCTAAAGTTATCTTGTGATGATCAAAAGAATAATAATACATTTGGAATTCTGAAAAACACATTTCTTGTTATGTGGTAATGAGTTAATTCTTGATGATTCAAACTTGTTTAAGTGTTTGATTCCAATCCATCAAATACAACCAAGAAGCACTTTGAAATAAGAAATAAAGGTACAATAGAGAAATCAAGAAAATTAGATCCTGCATTTGGAAAATTTAGGGGGAGAAATTCTTCTAAAACATAACTTCAAGTCTGAAAATTGCAAAGAAAGCTAGAAATGTTCATTTCCAACATTACTTATTAGACTTGAAGTTCTTCTGTGTAGAACTCAAATTATCTCCTTGAATAATTTAAATATACTAATGAATGGTTTGATCAAATGATGTTTTTGTTACATCAAATGTTCATCATTACATACATAAATTGTCAAAAGCCTTGCATGAATTAAGACAAGCTCTTAGAGCTTTGATATGAAAGGCTTTATCATTTCTTGATAACCAAGGTGTTCAAAGAAATAAGATAGATACTACTTTGGTCAATTAAAGAATGGTGTAAATGATTTGAATTTTAGCAAAAACTCTTTCTTACTTTGGTTTTACTAATGAAGAGTATGTACAAGAAATTCCTAAGTGTATATAGGAAGAGCTTGAAAATGAGCACAAAGGAAGAGCCTAAATGAGAATTGATCAATTCCTCAAAGTACATTTCAAACAAGAGATAGTAAGGGACCAACAACAATAATGAATAAATTTGAAGAATCAAAACTAGCATCAACAACTATAAGTGCAAACTAAAAAATTGAAAAAGGAGTGACCAAGGTGATAAGTTTTCCAAACTTGAATACATAGTTGATGATTATGATAAGAATATGCTTCACACAGGCATATGTTTTTAGTGCTTTTATTAATTAATAAATCTTGATGCGTTAAAAACACTAAACATATTAGTATTAAACATTATCTTTGAATCATAAAAAGAACATGACATGAATGAAATTAGAAGAAGATTAGAAATGGCAGACATAAATGTAGGCTCATATATTTTCAAGTTAAATAATGTGTATTTGTGATGATATGTTTTAAACTATGATTGAGTGGGCATGTAATGAGGATGGATGTGTTTATCTTGAGATTTTTTATACTTGATTTAACATTGGAAACTTGAAATTGATTAAACCTTAACATCATTACAGCCTCAGGCATATGTCAAGCCTATTTGGGAAACTTCATAGTTTAAGGTCTCGAATATGTATTCCAATCCTAATCAGACCTTCTATAATCATCATTATGACTTGATTTCTTATGATTGAAATAATTAGGATGAATTTATTGAATGTTTAAGGTCATGTTCATGTCATGAATTGTTCCATCTTATAAATTATTCTTATAATTCATGAACATGATATCTACAAAAGTGCTTGCGCATGTATAAGTTCACATGAGAGAATTCAAATAATGTGTGTTTGACCTATTTAAAATATTAAGTGCTTGATATATATATATATAATAATGTGTTTGTGATGATAGATGCTTAAAATTACTTGTTTGACATTGTGCCAAATTGATTGAGTTGATATATGATTGAAGGGAAAAGTATTAAATGATTGAGGGGGTAAAATAGATTAGAAATTGAAAATCAGAATTCAATTAGCGAAGCCACTTAGCGATTCAAATGGGAAAAAATTGGCATGACGATTGATTTCTATTCCCATGCCAGTCACATCTCTTAGCCGCCTATGATCCAAAAGCCATTTCCAAAAGTGCTATTCCCTTAGATTTTCATCATTTCCACCCATTTCCTACATTACTATGGCACTAAAAGCAACTATTTCGAAGCCACAGGGGGAAATTAAGAGGCCAAGAATAAGAGGAGGAGCTTTTACATCCTAACCATCGACATTTAGAGCCACATCTAGCTCTAGGAGAGTTCACACTACTAATAGGACACAAGATAATCCCTCACCTTCTTCTATGGATGAAAATGAAAGAGGAGTAGAAGTGAATGAAGGCAGAAATGAAGAAGGGGTGAAACTATTTGATCTTAAATCCCTTCCTAAATAAGTAGATGGAAGGAAAGTCCCCATAGTAAAGTTTGAGCCCCGAGATTTACCAGCCTACTACTTTGGTGGGGAGGATAAAAAGTTTAAATTATATACCACCATGCTTGGAAGACCTGTCCATATATAAAAGAGGTTAGTTTTGGATTTCCTTGATAGATGCAAGTCAGACATTCATGCAATGATAAACTATCAAGGATGGAGTGACTTGTTAGAATATAATGCACCTGTTTATAGAGAGTTGGTTCTCATATTTTACTTCAACTAGAGACCTAGTACCTATGCATCCATGATAAAAGGAGTGCAAATGCAATTTGGAGCAAATCTAATATCTCCTCAAAGACACCTTGGAGAAATACAAGGTGTGCTAGATGAAGAGGATGAAGATGGGATAAATAAAGAAGACATTTTCAACAATTTGTCAACTAGCACAATCTACACCTCTGGTCACACCTATATGTGAACAAAAGATCTTACAATTGAACTTAGGATGCTCAAGAAGGTGATGGAGGCAATGATAATGCCTAAGCTTGGTATCACTAAGCAAGTTATTGCTAGTGAGGCAAGGACTCTATGGAAGATTTATATATATCTAGCCTTCCTAGAATTCTATTCACTGCATTTGGTTACATGCCTCAAAGAACATATCATTTAGTGCCTTACAGTGTATAGATGATAAAAATATTTGAGCAATTTCATTTTCTAATACTTAGAGAGTCTTTCTTATGTGTTTCTACACACTTAAAAAGGATTAGGTAGGAGAAATAGTTCTAAAAAAGAATGGGTATCCAAGTTTCAAATTATTAGGAAGAAATGAATGAGAAAAATCATAGAGAAATGGAAGAAGATGATGGAAATGAAAAAGAGTTAGAGGAGAAGAGAGAGCACCCTCCCAGGGGGAGGATGAGCATGAAGAGAGAGAGAGAGAGGAGAGACATGATAGACATAGCACCATTGCTGAAAGAAACTCATCATCCCACCTAAAGATACCATTCCTAGATCCACTGTATATACAAGATTATCTTTGGAGGTGAAGGAATTAAGGGAAGAAGTGGGTGAACTAAGGAAAGTGCATGACTCACATATGTAACTCATGGAGAAGAAGCTAGACATGCTTCTTTCACATTTTAAGATTCCACACTCTACATTTTCCACAACTATTGCCATGGATCACAGCCCTTCTATAGTTCTAGCTCCTACCACCCAGGATCTAGAGCCCACATTTACACATGATGAGCTCATCACTACATAGGCTACTACTTAGGGGGAGCCTACTATGTCTATGCCTACTCACGATCCTCACGCTACTTTTCAATAGGAGGAGTGAAACTTGGATATTCTAATTTTCATGTTTCTAAATTATGTGGTCTAAGGGGGAGAGAAAACTTGAAAGGAAAAGATATGTTTTTAGTTTTTACATTTTTTGAGATTTTCATGTTGAGAGATCATGTAGCGAGGTTCAAACATGTACTCTCTTTTATGAAATTTGATATAATAATGTGACTGCTTGAAATTATTTAAATCTTGGTATGGATATGTTTGCAATTGTTGTGTTTCCTTTTTATGATTGACAAAATGGGGGAGATCAAGAGTAATCTACGTACATTTCTTTTGATTGATTCCGAATTGTGCTTATAGATAAATTATTTAGATTATTTGGCCTAAGAAATGCAGGAATAAGAATATATGTGTGAATCATGTCATGGTGCGTATGTATGCTTGCTAGTTTAGAGTGATGATATATGTATACATACATAATTGAAATGATCTCTTCAGAAACTGGATTTAACTTAGCTTGATTGAGTTGATACACTAATATTGAATTTCCCACATCCTCAACTCAAAGTTGATTGTATCCTTCAAAATTTTTAAATGAAATAAGTAGGTTGTTTTAATCTTCGTTTTTTCTTGGGTTGAATGAAACTTCAAATTTAACATGATTACATTCCCAAGGTGTATGTTAAACCTGTTTGGGAAACTTCATGGTTCAAGATCTCGAATAGGAATTCCAACCCTAGTCAGATCTTGTGTGATCAATTTATAAGATTTAACTAGCTATGCATAACTTGGGCCCTTGATGGGAATTACCTTTTGCTTACAATCACATTTGAATAAATGTTGCTCTTGACATGAATGTGTTCTATATTGATGAAAATTTCTACAATCTCATGTTCATGATATTGTACTACACATAGTGATTAGTGGTGCCTGCATATCCTATCCTTTAGAGTTAAAATAAAACATGAATGTTGATTTAAATTCTGAAATACAAAGAAACATTCATAAGAAAATAAGTCCTACAATCGCCTTTCCCATCTGTTAGACCTTTTTTGTTATGAAAAAAGGAGGAGAATAGGACTTGTTTTATAACTTGTTTTCATTCTCATCGAGAATAATATAAAGAGAGAGAGAATTCCAAGCTCAAAGGAATCAAACTCCAAAGGGTTACATGTTCAAAATAGACAGGGGAAGTTTGCTATAAGTTCATTAGCATGTCTTTTTAACTATCACAAGTCATCAAGTTTTCTCATCATCAAAACGGGGGAGATTGTTAGATTTAGGTGTATGATTTTAATGACCACAAAACTTGTCTTAGACATAATTTATGCTAATAATACTTTTTGCTAAGGAAGTGTTGAAATGTAGATAGGTATGCTTGGAATATGAGTATAATATTGGAACAAAATATGTTCAAGCATATTACATAAGCTACTTATTTGAAGTAAACTTAGAAAAATTATGAATCGAGAAATCATAATGATCCTCATAGCATTAAGCTTGGTTCATCATATCAAAATGTCTTGGATCATATATACAAGATAAATAGTGCTTAAATGAGTTTTACTTTAGAAAATACACAATGATGATTCAAAGAGAATATCCTTGTTACATAACTTGTGCAAATCATATATGGATAATCATATTTTGATTTACAATGAAAATAAATAAAAAATATCAAGGCTCACAAAGTGGCAAGGTGCAGAAAATTTCAAGTGTAGGTCCATAGTAGCATAGTGTAGCCCCCCGCACTAATCGCCTACCCCGCAGCTGTATCACAGTTGCTCACGAAAACCACTTGCGATGTTCCAAGAAAAAGTGAAGTCCTTTGGACATTCGTAGTAGCTTGCAGGTACCACTTCTGAGTATAGCCAAAGTTGAACATGCCACAACATACCGCTTATCATATTTCCTTCGAGGATCTAAAGCTATCTTCAGACTTTTTGAAACATTGAAGGAGAATCCACTTGGCAAGTCCATGTCATCTATGCATACTGCTTGGAGCATAGTTGATACCTTGGCCGCCTATAGTACTTCCTGCCAATGGAGAGAGACATGAGTAGGGGAGTTTTGCCAAGGTTTCGATCACAACTAGTTCATCATACGGACTGCCATATCGCCTTAGGGGCAGCCAAATATCGTATCAACTTGTCAACTCCAATGGTCAAAAATTTGAATGTTGCCGCCACAAGTTACTACCCACTCTTCTCCAATGTATAAGTATTTTGAAAATCTATTTATGGAGAAGTGTTGGGACATTTCAAGAGTTAAAGAAGTGGGTGATTGAGCTTTAACCTTCAAAAATATTTACAACCCAAAGGCCAAGTGCTTAACCTTCCTCATAATCATTAAAGAGTTTTCAACTTCACAATCATCATTCAAGGCCTTCTTCTACAAAAAAAAATGGGAAAACCTATTGCACCATGAAGAGATGCTCAAAAATCAAGTCTTCCCTCATGATCATATTGAAACACTAGTAAAAGTGTATTTTTTTTCTCATTTGTTCATTCCTTGAGTTTGTATTGGACATAGATCTCAAGAAAAACAATTTGATTATTTGAGTGGGTCTCATAATCATTTTATTGGGAATTCTTTATGCCCCCCAGAGTTGAAATCTAGAATAGTGCAAAAGAACTAGTTATTACGCCCTCCCTTGAGCTGGAATCAAGGAGAGTAACTTGATTGTTGGCATGTGTTTTATAATCAATTACTAAATTGTTTATGCCCCCTCGAGTTGAAATCTAGAAGTGTGCTAGGTACACTACTTTGTATTCCATTATAGTAAAATAGTAGAACCTAAGGCAGAAGGGGTGTGTCCATGGAAGAGTGGAGTAGGGACGTTATCCCAAACAACTATATATCATATCTCTTATGTTTGATTGATTTATTTACTTGCATTTTACTTAACACTATTTATTCACAGCAAATCACATGATCACATGAAAAGCAAAAAGAGGGAGGTAAATTAATAAGTGTAAAGAAAGAAATTTTTATAAACCCAATTCATCCCTCCCCTCATGGGTTAAGCCAAGACTAAGGGAACTAACAACTACTATTTCTTCTTCCCCAAACTAGCAACAATAGAACCAAGGGTAGACCATCCTTCTCCTCTAATAGTCAAAGCCATCTATGGCTGAAGAACTCCAGAAGATGAGGAAACCTCCCTAACTAGTTTCCACTCTACAAAAGCCATAAATTAAGGCTCCTCATTCTGGTCAACACCATTCCTAACACCAATAGTTTGTAGAAACACACCACCCTAATTGTCTCAATCACTTGGCTGGTGGACGTCACTAACCATTAAGTTCTAAGAGCAGTAATAGGTCTTGTTGCCACTTTTTCCTTTTTTTTCCCAAAATAGAAAGGCATTGTTTCCTATTGCATCCTCTTCCTCAAAGAAGTAGTAAGAAGAGTAACGGTGCTCTGCCCACCTCCTCCTCATGCATTGGTCACTGCTAACCAGAGGGTCTTAGTAGAATCATAAATTGCACCATCAAGAACTACTGAAGGTTCCCTCCTCTAGCTGCCATCATTCCTATCTCTAATCATAACTAGACTAACATTAGACCAAGGTTTTCTCTTACCCTCGTGATGGTCAGTGATACCTCCTTGGCTCCCATTTCTCTTTTGATGAATAACATCTGCCAAGGCATCAATGGTTGATCCTCCTCCATCCTTGAGTAAATTCCACTATAGGTTTTGCCTCATTGGAAATCATGATTAGCTTTGACAAAATTTGACCTAAGTCTTGACCATTCTTGCCATTATAAGGGCAAGATTAAGCTCTTGTGCACATTGTGGTGAAAACCCAATGAGAATAAAGAAGAGTTAAGAGCGTCAATATAGGGAAATACCTTCTTATTTTGTCCTTTAGTTGTGAACTCATCATTGCACTATCTGAGATAGCCACCTAGGAATCCTCATATTGAATGAAGAAAGAAGAAATAAAGCCTCTATCAAAGGTTTCTTTCAAAGATGCATTAAACCAAGTAATGGGGAAGATACACAATAGTATAGAAGAATATCTAGCAAATCTCTCATTGATATGATTTATGAAAATACAAGAACATAAGATAAGAACTTAATTAATTTCAGTGAGTTGATTGAAACATAAGAGTTTGAGCCTATTGAGTTAACTCAAATGAAATGACGTTAGTCTGAATTATGTCAAAATAGATAAAAAGGATGTTACTGCCACAACAACTAGTAAGAAGGCAATTGCATGGGAAGCTAAAACACTTATGTCAAGTCACCTAAGAGGGTTGTTTAGCCCATGTAAAGGTCATAGAAGAGTGAATTAACAAAGACAGTTGTTTATGAAGAATAATCCGACAAAAATTTTCAATAGTTTCCAATCCAATAAATGAAGATTGCTCCCAATCAAAAATAAAATGGACAACAATAGTCGCTTTATAAAAGTAATGTCAACAAGATCAAATTGTTGAAAGTTATCATTTACAAGTTATAGCTCTTAACTTATCAAGTTAAAAAGAAACAAAAGGAAGTCAATATGATTAGTTAACACCCCTAATCAAATGCTCTTCACTAGCTAGAAAAATCTGTTGAGTCTAACCCTTCAACTCTAAACCTAATAATACTTGATTTTGATGATGAATAAATATATGAGTGACGAATGTGAGTACAAATGAAATTATTTTCAAGTGTTGTAGAAATTAAAATGAAAAACATAAGTGTCACAAAAGAAGAATCAAATTAAACAAGTCATAAACATATTAAGGGACTAAACTCCATTAAGAAATAACTCAAAATAGTCCTAACACATTAAAAAATAAGTCTAGATGGAAGAAAAAGAGAAAAATCCAAGTTTTCATTATAGTTCGCATGATAGAGGAAAGCATAGAGGAAATAAATCCACTAACAAAAGTCTCTTGAAGACTTGGAAAAATGACTAAGTTAAAAAATTCATCACAAAGAATATCATAGAGGAAATTTTCAAATGACAGAGGTCTATGAACTAGCCATTGGAAGTAGTTGAAGTTGTTAGACAACAAAGGAACCCACAAAGGAAGTTAGGTAGACAAAAGAGGTAACCTTTGGAAGTTGGGTGATGGCTCAAATTTAATACCTCGCAAGTGCACGGTCGATGTATAGTCTAGTGTGCTTATGCAAGGGTCGATC
>JAYJMB010044121.1:0-31362 GCA_036873735.1 Pouteria campechiana
GTCATGAAGATCTTAAGAGCATTCCCAGACTCATGGAATCAAAAGATCACAACTATTAGGGAAGCAAATTACTTGAATGTGCTTCTGTTAGATGATCTCATCACCTCTCTGATGTCACACGAGTTGATCAAAAATAAAAGAGAGGAGCCAGTAAAGCAGAAGAAAATTATTCCTCTTAAAACAACTAAGGAAAGCAATAGTGAATTTACATCATAGTTTGAAGATGACATGACCATGCTGACCAGAAACTTCGGAAAGCTCATGAAAAGCAATAGAGGAAACATCTCAAGAAGACAGCTTAGACAACAAAAAGAAAAAAAGAAGGTTAAAAGAAGAAAAGATCTTCCCACTTATTATAAACGTGGATGAATTAGGCACATGTCTCAAGAGTGTCTTAATGAGAAAAAGTGAATGTAAATGATAGAGAAGAAAGGAACAGAAAAGAGAAATAATTTAAGAGATCGAAAAAAAAAATTAGGCTAGAGGAATATATGTGAACGATGAAGAATCCTAATGCATGAGCTCAAGCGAAAAGGAGGATAGAGAAGTAGAAAATTTTATAAAAATAGGCTGCCTGGTTCATGTGGAAAATGAATCAATAAGTTAGCTCTCTACTAAAGAATAATGCACAATAGAATTGGAGTCTAAGAAAAATTCTTACTACTCGTATAGTTCTAATTTTTCAAGCTCAAGTCATAAATGTACCAAATCTTCTTCTTCTTCCATGATCTTCATCAGTTCAGCCCCTTTGGAACGTAGCAAATAATTGTGGCAATTTATTGTAGATGATTGTGATCCTGTACTTAGAACTTTTCTGCACTTGCTATGTTGTTAGCTTTCAAATTTACAAACACAATGTATTTTATCCACATGTTATTCTAACATGTTGTAAAGCAAAAATAATATACATCACTATTAAATGCATAATGGGAAAGCTTAAGTGAGTCTGGTGCTTAGCATAATTTAATAAATTAACGCATTAGCGCACTATAGAAGATGTGCGCTTGCATAATTAAACATTCGCGATTATGCATATATTTCTCATTATTGTTTATTAAATTATGTATATGATTGTTAATAATTAAGCATACATATGTTATATTTTAATACAAGTTTTGTTATCATTTTATGCATACATTTCTCATTATTGTTTATTAAATTACGTATATGATTGTTAATAAGTTAAGCATACATATGTTATATTTTAATATAAGTTTTGTTATAATCAAAATCATATATTGTAATACTTGACAGAGTACACCTCGTTTTCTTACAAAAATCAATTTACAGCTATTGACATCACATCAAAATCTATTTGTAGCACAATTTATTCTTTATTTATTGAAATATCATATCAACTATCTTGTATAGCCCACACATCAAGTCTATTTTAACCCACGACCAACAAACCCTTCTCTACACCACAATGATGAAGCAACTCAGGGAAGGGCATTTAGAAAGAAGATCTAGTAAGAAGACCATCGAATGGTGGAAATTGAAGCACCAAAGGATGTTCCCTCACTTCTCTTGCTGGGATGATATTACTTTTGTTCATAACAATGCTCCAGATTACCTCTACCATTAGAAATATTTCTCTTCAAGATGTGGATCTGCGATTCATATCTCAATCACTTTTGCCTCTAGATCCAACTTCATCATTAGCTAGGGCTCTTAAAGAGAGGGAAAAGGAGGCTCCAATCACCTCACTATCATCTTCTTCTATTTTCCTTCTTTGAAACTTTGTGTCATCCACTGTGATACAAAGTTCTCTCCCTACTACCTCCCCTCATCCTTGGTCTCACACACAACATTTTCTGCCCTTACGATGCAAGATGAGTTGTTTTTATCTTTGTTTGTAGCTTTGCTTGTACTGAAATAAAATGAAATGTTTTCATATTTTTTATCTACTTATCTCTCTGTGTGTGTTTTACGAGAACTACATTTCTTTTTGCTCATAATCTTTAAATAATAAAGGGGAGAATACATATAAAACAAGTCAAGGAAAATAATAAAAAATGGCAACTTGAGGAATGATTAAACCTTGCAAAATATTTTTTGGACTCCATACATTCAAAGGGAGATTATCTTTTATAAGATAATTTTTAATCAAGTTTTATCATTATCAAAAAGGGGGAGAATGTTAGTATAAACACATGATTTTGATGATAAACAAAACTTGATTAAAGATTATATACTAATGGTTGTTGCCAGCTTTTAGTATGTAGAATCAAGTTGCAAGCATTATGAAAAAATGAGCATAGAAAATATATTCCAAGGTGTCAAGGCTAGGGTGAGTACAGAAGCAAAATAGGAAGTACTGTTATAGATAAAGCTCAAATAAAAAAGATTCAACTAAGTTTCCATTCGTCTGTCTAAGTGGAGATTATATTTGATGAATGCAAAGTAGCAGAGTTCGTCTATCATAAATGAGCCACAGTTAAACCAATGATCAACTGATTAAAACAGAAAAAGGCAAAGAAGTGAAGTTTGTCTGGTGGAGCAATGGCGTTTGTCTGTACATCTAAACTTGTGTACTATCTACAATGGACAATCCTACAAATGAAGCGGTGAAGAAAATTTGTCTACACCTCAATGATTAGTCTGTTACTTACAACAGACAACTCGACAGATAAAGCAATAAAGAAAATTTGTTTGTGCACCAATAGTCTGTCTGTCACTTAAAATAGACAACCCAACAGACAAAGTGGTGAAGAAAATTCATCTGTGCTCCAACAGTCCATCTGTTACTTACAATAGACAACCCAACATACGAAGTACTAAGAAGATTATTTGTTTGCAATAACTCGATTCGTCTGCTACTTACTATAGACAAACCAGAAGACAAAGGGACTTTGTCTAATGAACAGCTGGGTAGATACTTTGTCTATCATAAGTATAGACAAGCAATGGATAAGTTGAATCATTGATCTTCATACAACATTAATGACACTCTTTCTATATTGATGAAAGAATTTGCCATTGTAGCAACACCTCGACCAATGCTTATTAAGAATTTAGAAATCATCTTCTCTAAAGTCAACGTTATAGGCATTTCAGTAGACGAGGATTAAGCAGAAGTCAGAAACTTCATATATGCTAATCAAAATGGTCTTCTGTATTAATGGAGTTCACAAACCACCAATGGCTGAAATTCAAAGCAGCTATAAATGAAGCATCGTTGGAGCAAGAGGAGGTAACCAAGTATTAAGGAAAATATTCAAAAATTCTTTTGAGAGCATTTACTGATCTAAACCAAACCTTTTGTAATCCTTCAAGAGTCAAGAGCCTTGCATTCAAACCTTCCTCAACTTTCTTTGAAGGCTCTCAACCATCTTTTGGGAAGATCATTTACTTTTGCATTTAATTTTTAAAAATCTTCCCCTGTGCTTATTGAGAAATATCTGTGCTTCAACTTTTGATATTCATTCATTATAAATTTCTTGAGCTAGTGGTTGAGACTAGACTCAAGAAGAGTTATGACCGTCTGAGTGCAGATAAGAGCTATTTATTTATATCCCTTAGAGCTGAAATATAAAAGAGTATTGGGAGCACTATTTTAATTTTGCTATTGGGAATAGTGAAACCCAAGACACTAAGAGGAGAGTGTTCTTGAAAGTGTGGAGTAGAGTGTTTACTTGAACCACTATAAAAATCTTTTTATTTTATTTATTTGTGCATCAATTGATTGAGTGACTAGATTGATTGCTAAAAGGATGTTTAATCCTAGAGTTGAGCAATTTTTTTTAAATACTCAATTCACCCCTCCCCTCTTGGATTTTTGCCTAATCTTCAGGACCAACATTCTCTTCTTTGCTAACCTCTGTGGTCCACAACTTTACTTTTACTTTGTATTTACTTGTTTTCTTCCATCTTTGCTTACTTTGTGATATCTTTGAAGTATTTAAAGGTGTTTTTTGATGATCTTGGGTCCCATATCACCTTTACTTTGATTCCTTTGTGTTTTACTTTTAAGTTTTTCATTTTTCTTGTGCAACACTTAAAACAAATTTGTTAATACCTCCATTTCTCACTCATATAATTGCTCATCATCAAAACTAAGTTAATATTGTGCATTCATCATCAAAATTAAGTTATTTATGAGGTATAGACTCAATATAGGACTGACAAAGGAGAACATAGAGGAAAGCACTTGGGTAACAAAAGTCTGACATACTCATTACCCAGTTGGCTGTTCTAAGTCATGTTGACAAAGTTTTTCCACAGAGGATTTATAAGTCATATAAAGGTCTATTGAAATCTCTAGAATGGTCATACTTTATAGAGAAAAGTTATAAAGGAGACCATTGACCTCTCTAGGCTCATTAATGCCAATAGAGGATTTCGACAAAAGAGAGAATGACAACAACATAGGTCAGTTGTTGTAACGATTGGAAACTCAAGTAGCACTCTAACGACTAGTTTTCAATAGTCTTCTTCCAAACAGTCAAGAATCACTTTAAAACTTATAAATACAAATTCTATTGAAGAGAAAAAAGACTCTTGAGAGTTCTAAGAGCTAAAAACAAAGCATTCTCCAGAAACCTTAACAAGTTTCCGAGTGCGTTCACTCCAAAATGCTCTAAAGTTTAACAAGCTTCAAGTTATATCAAATTTGGCATAAGAGGAGTCTGAAGCACTTCATATTTATTGGGTAATCCTTAATTTAAGCTTTGATTGTGTACATCTCAGCCTAAACAAAGACATTACATTGTACACTTTCTTATTTTGGTTATTTGGGTTTTCTGCTACTAAGGAAGTGAATCTTTGTAGCAGTTTTGAGTGTTGCAAAAAATTTTTCAGTAAGCTTGGATAAACCAGGCATGGTATGAGAGTTCTTACTAATCTCGTAAAACTAAGGAAGGTATGATTCCACAAGTGAATAGTGCAACCCAAGGTCAGAGATACCTTGGAGAGTAAAGTAAATATTGAGTTAGCCCAAAACCACTATAATTTATTATATACTTCCACTACCATCCTCTTTTTATACTTGTGCATCTATCTAATTCCCAATCTTGCTTTATTTTATGTTTTATCATACCCCTGTTTTGAGACTGGCTATTTAGTATCCCACCTAACTCAATAGGTGGTTGATAGTAAGGTTTCAAGCTTTTTTTACTACAAAAGGTGTCAATCTGGTGTGGTGACTAGACCTCTAGAGTGAAATGGTGCGGTCGGTCATCAAGTCAAATCTAATTGACCGATCAACAACAACTAATGGTGGTACAACAGCGAAAGCTACAAGTGGTGGCTAGGGTTTCTAGCATGTTTTAAAATGTGATGCATGAAAAGACTAATATGTCACGGAAGAATGAGAAAGATCGACATCGCAACAAAACAAAGAAGACCTGTGAGTGTCCATAGCTTATGATCCTAGTGTTTAAATCTAGTGATTCAAATGTCCATTCTTAAGTTTTTTGGTATTATGATTCACTTTGATAATATAGATCAGGTAAATTCTAGTTAGTTTTGTATGATTGGAATAAATAACAGTGAATGACATAGATCAAAACAAATTAGATTCCATCATGTTTTGTGCAATAGTAATCTAAGTTGATCTAGGTAGGTTAGTGTTGAGGAATGGTCAAGAGTTTGAACCAAGCAACAAGATAGACTAATACAAAAGTAACTTTCCCTATGAAACATTTCAATTGTTAGAATAATTTCACCTAATGGTAACAATGACTGGAAAAAATTTTGACTTATGAGGGGAAGTGAAAACTCTCAAGAAATCAAAGAAACTAAAGAAGTTAAACAAGAAAGTGTTGTAAAAGTTAAAGGATCTAATAATAAGTAACATTCAATTATGATTTACAAATAATACACTTCAAAAGGTCATTAATTTAACATATTTAAAGGAGGTTTGGACAATACTTGAGTGCAATTATAACTCCCAAGTCACTAACAAACAAGTTATTTTTATAGAAACAGTTTATTACCTTTGATTGAAAAAGAATAGCGGCTTCGGAAAGCACTTAGATAAGTTTAACAGAGTATTGACAAAATTGTCTACCTTAGATGCGAAGATCGAAGATGAAGACAAGGCATTACTCTTATTAATATTATTAGTTGACTCATTTGATTATAATGTGATAACGATGCTATCTAGAAAAGATACTCTATGGCTTGATGAAGTTGTCGCTTATTTGTTGATGAACAAGGCCCATTTAAGAAGCAGTAGTCATGAGACTTCAAGAGTAATGGGAGTGCTTTGGGTATGACGAGTGGTCATCAAAATAAAGTTTTATTTAAAGGAAGGATAGATCTCGAAGAGGCAAGGGTTGATCTAAGTCAAGAGTAGGCTTTACATATTAGAAATGCAATGAATTAAGCTACGTGAGGAGAAATTGTCCTAGGTTGAGTGAGCGTTCAAAGAAAAAAAAAAGGAAAAAGAACGTTGGTGAAGAATCCGAGTCTACTTTTACTAAAAATGTCATTCTCATGATACTAACATGTACAAAAAATCTTTATTGGATTTTAGATTCCATTTATTCTTTCATATGCATATAGTTAGATAGTAGTTAGAATACAATGATGGTGCTATGAGACTGGTAGACAAGGTAAAGAGTAAGATTGTTTATATTAGACCAGTACAAAATTGGGTGTTTGATAGTGTTATTCAAATGTTGACTGATGTTAAATATGTATCGGATCCGAGGATGAATTTGACCTCATTAGATCCAGAAGTAATTATGATGTAGGGACAAATGATTGAAAACATATACAAATTGATAGATAGCACTTAAATAGTTAGAGGTCCTGCAAGATCCCAACTTACTAATCCACATAGCTACAGTTAGTTCTAAGAAGAAACAAGTTATATTTGCTAAACAAGCCAATTTCAAGTTGTATGATTTTAATGAGCTGTGCGTGCCACCCGAGAGGGATGAGGTGGACCATGCTAATGCAATTGTAGAAAATAGAGATATTAAAGTTTGCAAGATAGACATTGACACTAGTTTTACATATTCAAGATAGCTTAATGACTGCAAAAATTTAAGCTAAGATGAAAATTATTGAGTTTTTTAGGCGTTTTATATTCCACGAGGCTTATTGAGCTTGTGTATGAGTTATGAGTTGCATGGGAGACCATTTTTGCACAATGATTATAAATATGATGTTCTTTAATATATTTGTGTGTGTGTGTGTGTGAGAGAGAGAGAGAGAGAGAGAGAGAGAGACGATGTGTTACTTCTAATACACACACGCACACACAAAAAAGTTTTAATTCTAATTTCTGTAGAATAAAATATTTTTTATCTGGTGGAATAAGCTATAAGCCAAATTATGTAATTTTTTATGTTCTTGATGTGTATTTGTTTGAGTTCTCAACCTCAACACTAGAAGGCATATTTAACATTTTTGACATTAAAGAATTTCAAATATTTAATCAATAATCCTTTGGATTTTTGTTTTAAACATATTATTACTTATATTTTTAATAAAATTTTTAATTAAAAAATTTAAAATATACATATATATATGTATTGATTTTCAAAACGTATAAAATTAAATATCCATATGTGTGAATCTCAATTTTTTATTCAGAAAATATTTTTTCATTTTTTATTTATCTCTAATTTAATGATAAAATTAGATTATCTTGACTATAATTATCGATAATAAATTCACTTAATCTTGGATCAAGGATAGCAACGAATTTATATTCGCTGTGAAAGTAAGAAGCATTACACGATAAACTACATTTTATCCACACCAGATAAATAGTCTTTATCTTTTCCAAAGTCTATCCAACTGTTTTCAACATAAATCTCATCATTTTCGTAGTCGATTTATCCCTTCATTGTAAACCCTATTTTCTTCCCGGTCAGTCTTAACTCCTTAATAATTATTATTCTATTTTCATATTTAGTCAAATTTTTCCAAATAATATCATACTATATTTCATAGTTAATCCTAATTTTCAATAATCACATCATGTTATTTTATCTTCATTTCATTCATTCCTCCAACTGATGTCATTGCTTTCAAGGCACCTATCTAAACATTAGACTGGCCTATCCAATTGGCATAAAGGATGCAATAGTATAAACTGTAGCCAGTGGTAAAAATAAAAAAAACAAAAAAATGTGATACAACGGTAGGTAGCATTGCGTATCAGCAATTAAAACGCTGTTGGTCCCACTATTTTGACGTTCGTCCGTCATCACGTCGGTGGAAATTCGCAGGAATATCTCGACCATACTTTTAACCGTCATAAACAGGCCTCTATAACAAGATTTGAACACATGGATCCTTTTAGGCCTGGATTGGCCCTAACTTAGCTACAGGTTTCAGGCATTCGTACAAGTCAATCCATCAAGAGACGGGCAAGATGCAAATCCAACAATGGCAGGAAGTAAAGCCCGATTGAGATACACATTTAGGGACGAAATATTTGCTACTGGAAGGGCAGCTCCCCACATGCAATTTGATAATCATACACACTATTCTCATGGGAAAATTTAATTAAAAGAAGAATTGATCGGATACAACAAAACCCAATTGAAAAGATGCGATCACAAGAATGATTTTAAGAGGAGCAAGAATCATCGTAAAATTACCTACAAATCATCATTATCCTTTCTTCTTCTGGTTCTGCCTTTTGTTGTACTGCTCCAGCTCGTCGTAATATACATCCCAGACGCACCGAACGCATCCGCTACCGCAGCAATCCCCTGGTTCCGGCTTCTCTGGTGGCGTTTCTTCTTCTTCCTCTTCCTTTTTCTCATCTATTTTTTCCTTCTCTTTGTCTATCGCGAATGATGATATCTGCCTCTCTTTCTTATCGGCCATCTCTACCGCAAGATGATCCAAAAATCTCAGCCGATGACGACGAGGGAAGCGAGCGAAAGAGAAATTGCAGTTCCTGGCGATGCAGCGGATCTCCTTTCCACCCAATCCTCCTTTCAGACAATACATCGAACCGTCCACGTACATCGCAAACTCTCTCACGTCATGCACTTACGCCGGCTGCGCAATGAAATGAATAGGTTCTCTTACGGTACATCCGCGACGTGCCGCCGCCAACGATAGCATGCCTGAGAGCTATTATATCGAGTCACTTCTGACTAGTACGAGCCGGTAATCTGATTCATCTGGTATTGCTCCGAGAAATAGAGCTTTCAAACCGTTAAATATTAAAATTTCTTCAGATTAGCTTTGATGCCTGTAGTAGAAGAACTATAGACACCTCAATGATTAAAAAATTTCATTCGTCAGTGTTAAAAGGTGAAGCCCACGATATTTACGGCCCCGATCATTTTAGAAGTAGTGTCTGGTGCAAAAGATGAAGGGTCCAGATGATACTTCCACGTAAAGATGGGTGGCAGCCTGGTCATTCGAGATCGCCGACCTATCGCGACCGACGACTTCTAGAACTTTGAGAATAGAACTTTGAGAAACTCAATTTTACTAAAGCAAGGCAACCGCCGTGCAATATTATTCTGACCGAATATTTGTCTTCGCGGGAAATGCAGCACACCTACATACGGCATCTGATGCACATGCAAAAATGGGAATATATAGTGCCGACGCATGACCAATGTGATCGGAAACTTTGACCGCAGGTTGAACCGATCAGGTGCAGGTTCGGTTCGGTTCGGTTCGACTGGCTAGTTCAACCGGTTTAATGGATTTTTTTAAAAAATAAAATAATATAATATAACATAATTTTGAAAACTTTAAACTATAAATATTAAGCTAAATAGATAGATCTTTTGTATAATATTTAACTACTTTAATTTATCTTTTTATTATTAAAATTTTAAAAAATAATATTATTAAACAAAACCAGGATAGACCAAACCAATATAATCATTTAACTATTAATCTCACTAATATTGTTCTTATGATCTATTTTTTTATTTTACAAGTAATTAGAGCATGGTAATCTTATACAAGAATATAAAATTTTATTTAGTAACGGTATTGCAAATTTGCAATTTAATGAGGTTAGCTATATAGAAATATTAGTGGAGTTGTTTCATTTTGAATCTATTATCACGCTTTCTATTAGATGCAAGCTTAACATCATCCTTATGGCCAGTTTGGATAGGTGTAGCAAAGGGTAAAGTTTTACATCCCATTTATTTTACCCTATTTAAATTCTATATCATCAAACTAAATTGGGTAAACATTTTATCCATATTTTTTTCTTTTTCATTATTATCTTAACTTTTTAATGTTAATTGTTTTTTATCTTTTCTATTATTCTCCCCACTTTTTGGCACACTACCTTACTCTTTTCAATTGTTTTTCTACATTTTTCTATTGATCATTACGCTCTCTTCTAACCTACATTCATCATTTTATTTTGCTTTTTTCTGCTCATCCCGTCGTACTTTCTATTGCATCTAAGGCTTGTTTGGCCCTACGTTCCATGGGCTAAAAGCATATTTATAGTATTTGACTGAAATGCATTATGCTTTTTGGATACTATAAAAGCCAATTTTTAGCGTTTGCATAGAAGCTCCGATTCGGAACTTTTTTCTTACCGCTAAAAATGGACCTTTTATAAAACAAGCTTAATAAATAACTTAAATTTCACCGTCAGGCCAAACAGACACCTATTTAGACAGAACTTTTTTTTTTCATCGAATCAAATATAATATTAACTAGCTTGATGAAAAATAAATACAAGGTGCCAAGCTACTATTAGTGTCCCATCACAATCTTCTTTTTATTATGCAGTCGAAAACCAGCTGGCATGGCATTGCTAAATTCTCTTTGGAAGACTTGCTTTTAGTAGGATGAAACATAAGACGCATGGGAAAGTAGAGTAGGTGAATTAACTTGCCCTTCTCTTGGTATAAATCTCTGATACCTAGTATCTCAAAGGAAGATATTAAAATACACGGATTTTTGGCCGATTTCATCTCCCCATTCATTCAATAACATTTTTGAACCAGCTACTTTTGGTTTGACGTCTGGGCCACTGCAATTTATTCCGTCTTAATGTCAACGTTGAAGCAACCATCCATCCAACGGCAAACCAAAGAGTCAATCGTCAAATAAACAACGATTTGGGCATAGTTGCTACCCACCCGTCAGCCATGTAACGATGAATGTTTGGAATGGCACATAGCAGTGCTGAGAAACACATGCCACATGCACCAAACAGACTCTCATTTCCTGTGCACGGGTGTTGGGTGGCTGCCTGCCCATCAGAAAAGGTGGCCAACCAGATTTTTCGTATACTGGAAATGGGCTCAAATTATCAAATTCAATTTCTTTTATCTAACTCGAAATTAATTAGCAAACAGAAAAACTCATTCAAACTGCTATTTCATCATATGCAAATGAGAGCAATAGTCATAAACGAAGTGGCTAGAGTCATCAATACAACGTAATCTGGCATATTAAGCTCAGACACAATTTGCTGCCGTGCATTGAAGATGGTAATGATCAGACATTTGGCAAATTCTTGCAGAGCTCTGACAATGTGAAGAGGGAGGGAAAAGAAATTTCCAGCTTAGCATACGCAGTTGTGATCTTGTTAGAAAGGTCTGGCAGCATCTTCCATCATCTTCTTCACTCTTGTCAGCTTCTCAATTTCCTTTAAAGCCTGAAATCATCAAACAACCAGATAGTAAAATAGATACTTCAACCCATTAACGAGGCAGCAGAGAGTGAAATCCTACAGTTTAATAATACTAATAATAATAACAATGATGCTTTTCCAGTCCACTGAGGAGCTGCACCATTCTTGTAATTGAATGTGGACTCTCTTTTCTACCGGTTTCATTTTCCGCACATAGTCACCCTCAAGAGTATTTAACAGTAATTTGGGTAATTTGACATTGACCAAAGTGTTTAAATGATGAATGTTCTGGATCTCAAGGGGATGCAGCATTCGTTTGCCTTATCCCCTGTGGGTGAGTGCATGCAACTCCTTTTTCCCCATTGTTACCTCGATGGCCATTTCATCTGCAGTCACAGCCCCCAAGTCCACATAATCCAATTGTGAAGCTACTTCTGTAGAAACAAATGGATGAACCAAGCACATGGATTTAAAGAAGGAAAATCAACCAAAAAGGCAATTTATATGGCCCACAAATTTTATTCTTAAAATAATTGAAAAAAAATATTATGTTACTTTGGAGTGAGACTGTTGCATCTGCTGTGGCATATCCTTCTCTGATTTTTTCATATACCTCAGTTAGCTTTACAAGCACCTAAATTACAGCCAAAGCTATAATGAGATGAAAAATATTGACCATGCCAGAAGAGAATGTTATGAAGCAACTGTAGACAAGATAAGCTGTATAAATCCTGGGATCAATGTTTGTATGTGTTTATGCAAAGTCATCAAACAATGACTGGTCATTTAATTGGCTAAAAACCATTTGACTCATTGAGATTGAATCAAGGCCACCATAAGACTTAAACATGCCTCAACGAATTAAAGGGAGAGTCCTAAATGTATCATGCTGAGGAAATCCAAATGAAACCAGCAGTCCTGGCTGGTCTAGCAGTGGGAAGTGGGAACAAGAGATTCTTAATTGGCCAGATCAGTGAGAAACAACAATGGTAGCTGGACTTCTCAGGACAGCAAGCAGAAGTAAGGATGCCCCAATCTATAGCACAGATTAGAGGTTTATTTTTTGTTAATGCCCAGGATTAGCAAGTATCAGGATTCATTAGTTCACGGTTTTATTTCTTTTTTATTTCCATTAAATTCATTTAAATTGATTTTTTGTATAATAAGATAGGACAGTTTATTTTAGTACAAAATAAAATTTATCCAATGCATGGCTGGATAAATTTTATAGGACCTGATATTGAGTTTTTATCTTTTTATTTACTAAGTAACTATCTTGTTAGATTCAGAATCGGTTTTGATTAATTTTACAGGATATGATATTGAGTTTTTATATTTTGATTTACTTTAGTAGCTATCTTGTTAGATTGAGAAACAGTTTTGAAATCCCTCAAAGGCACCTTAATACCACATTTTGTCATTCGACTGAGTGCATTTCTGTTTTATCATTCTCCTCATAAAACCTATTTTTGGATTCAGATACTCTACTCATGGATTTAAATAGCCTACTTTGGGTTTGAGAGTATCTGTGAGGAGATAGAGAATTCTTCTTTCCATGCTTCTACTAAAATCATGAACCATGACAGATAATTCTGAGACTATGAATTAATGTGGGGCAAGAAATAACTAAATATTGATAGGATTTGAAGGATGAAAACTAACCTCAGAAAAAGAGTTTGAACTCGAAATGCCCCACAACTGAGGACTTTTTTCTATGTTTGCAATAGCCTCTTTGGCCAGCAGATCTAGGGGAATGTCAATCCAAAGTGAAATTCCATACCTCAAAAGAGCCCTTGAAGTTAACAGGACAAACACGTAAGCAAAAGCATAGTTATGAAATTGACAGAAGATGTAGGGGAATGTCAATCCAAAGTGACACTCCATATCTCGAAAGAGCCCTTGAAGTTAACAGGACAAACAGGCCAGCTAAAGCATGATCATGGAACTGGAACGAAGGGATAAGTAAGCATATATTTACAGGTTGGTTGATCTTTGAACAGCACCATCTCCAGCACAAACCACCAGCCGACCCATAGATGACAACTGCTTCAGTACTTCAGTCTGCCAAGAAATTCAATAACCGTGTTCTGAATTTTGATAAATAAATGACCCTAATCATCTTGACGCAGGTTTTGATGAATAAATGACCATCATCATCTTGAAACAGGAAACTATTGAGCATTTGAGGACTTGAAAGAAAGCAGGAAGAATTATAAGGAACAGTGAAAGAGCTCCCAAAAAGGAACCTGGAAAAAGAGAAAATTTGACTTCCACAGCAGAAAGGTACAAGGTTATGATTGCTTCAGTTAACAAGAGTGGAGCAATGGTCATGATATGGAACAATGTTCGCAGTTTCTTGGTCATGATATGGAACAATTTAGGCAGTTTCACTGAAAGAAGAAATTTTGCTAACTCTAGAAAGGGAATTTTTCACTAATTTCAGAGAAATTATTGCTAATTTGATCAAACTATTTTGCTAAAATACAAAAACTAATAATAATAAAAAGAGAAAAATTAGGAATTTTTCAAAGGAACTTCAGAATAAATTATGATAAATGTAAATACACATTTAGAATAAAGAACATCACTTTAAATGCCAACATATAGGAAGGATTGAAATTATACCAAATGTTGCATACACTAACATTCTAAAAATTTACTAATGGAATGTTTGTATTTCATAAAACTGTTAAACATGCAAGTTATGTAAAAAAACAAAAAAAAAAAAAAAAGAAGATCCTAAAAGTATACTAACAACATACCTAACCACCAAAAAGAATCTTATGAGGGTTGTTCAATGTTATGGTCAAGGAATCGCTTTCGTGATGGCTTCCCATAACCATACAAGCTCGCGTATAGGTTGAGTAGTCCAAGAATATATGATAAAGATGCTTCAATTTCACTATCTAGATTAAGTGTCAAATTGGTAAATCTGTACATAATTATAATAAAAAAAGAAAAGATATCTGATAGAGGTGGCTATGGGAGGCGTTGGTGCAATTCGTGGAAGGACTCAACCAACAAGATTTTGATTGAGAAATTATGTTCATTGGAGAAAATAGATACAATATTTGGTCATACAATTATTGAGAATAATCGTCAAAACTTTTTGTATCACCATATGGTCCACATCCATAACTAGATCTCTGCTTGTTATAAAGTTCATCAATGGATGTTGTAGCCACACTATTTGCTAGTTTATCTTCTTTTACAAGCCCTTTCTTTTTTCTAATTCCAAACAATCTTACATATTACAAGTCTATTTCTCTTGTGAATCAACTAAAAAACCTTTGACTCTGTAAGGTGTCACTCATACCACTCTCCTATGGCCACTGCCATCATCACCACCATCGCCACCCCATCAGTATTAACTGCCTAACTTCTTGTTTGTAAGAATAAAAAAGAACTCAATAATAATTTGAATGTAAATGGATTACGAAAATCCTGTGACTAAGTGGTATTTCTTGATCTTGTTAATGAATCAAACTTGTTTATTGGAGTCCTCTCTTCCTCTATCATTCTCTTTACATTAACCCCTTGTTAATGAGATGTCATAACAATAGTTAACGATGGTTCTCCATCTCTAGTATCCAAATTATTGGACCGCAACCACTCACAAAGAGGGTCTTCTCTCTTTCCATCCTTCTTCAATTAAGCATAATGCCCTATCATCATTAAATCAATGAATCTTCAAATGAGCTTTCTTCAAACCAAAATAATCTTTCCCAAAACTAGATGTTGTAATGTCTAAACACCCAATTCTGAAGACTCTTATATCTGAATTTGTTTCTTCTCCTTGTATGTATAACTA
The DNA here is from genome assembly GCA_036873735.1 of Pouteria campechiana. Taxonomy (NCBI): domain Eukaryota; kingdom Viridiplantae; phylum Streptophyta; class Magnoliopsida; order Ericales; family Sapotaceae; genus Pouteria; species Pouteria campechiana. Next base: position 15,351 of record JAYJMB010044121.1, read on the forward strand.
CCTCACTTCCAAAATCCCCAACATTGGAATTGTTAGGAAAAGGATTTTCAAACACCCTTTAGTCTAATGCATTAGGAAGGGAGTATATTAGGAACAAAGTGCACTAGAAAAGTGTATTAGTGCACTAGAAAAGTGTATTAGGGATGACATCAGCAATGTACACTTCATAAAAAACTAAGAAGAAATTACTGAAAACAACTGTAATAATGAGAAAAGGTAAGATCATTATGGTAGTTAAGATGTTACATCAGTTTAAAAAAGAGTGTAGAAGATAGTCTATTACTAATATACCCTCTTACCAATGCATCCAAACAAAGTCTAAAAATTGAGGTGCCTAATTGGGCATCTTATCTAAGATGCTGCTGATAATGATATTTGGGATATAATTAATAAGTACAAAACTAAAGAGTTTGATTAATTAAAAGATGACTTAACATGCCCTCCTATCAAGTCTCTGCAATCTAAAAGACCCAATACACACCCTTGGAATTTCTCTTTTTGATGGCTTGCATCATAAAATGAAGAGATTCCCCATGAACAAATACATTTTAGCTTATATTATCCTTAAAGCTTGATAAATAGGTTCCAATATTTCTCACACACATTGGACGAGATCTTAAAATGTAGCTATCATGATTATCTCTGTGCTTTCTTCCCCTCTTTTACCTTTTTGAACTTTTAAGTACGTCATTTATCAGAGTTAAAAGTTGTAGTGAGTACTTCATAAACCTCGTGTAGGCTATTAGCTCAATATAATTTGTAGCAAAGTGTCTTATCAAGGCGAACAATCTCTTTATCATACTCAAATATCTCATAAAACATGGCAAGAACCCAATTATGATTATATAAAAATTTAGTCATTGTATATACATTCTTTATATCTTTTACACAGTTGCAGGACAACTAATATTTTCTGATATCGAGTCAATACAATGTGTGACACGAGGGATCCAATATAATGAATACCTCTCTTTCAATACTCTGCCTAATTTCTTACAAGTACTACTATTATCAGTAATAATATGCACTACATGATCTTCACCAACCCACTTAATCGTTTTTTCTAATTCTAGCTTGATGTATCTAGCAATTTGCAAATACTGAAAAGCATCTACATACTTTATAAAAGTTGATGCGCCCTTGCAATACACCATAAATTTAATTAAGATTATTTTTGTCTAGTTTGTCCATCCATCACAATGATGGTCACCCCATAAGTGTACTAGTGAATCTTCTAGCTATTTCTCTAATCATGCATCTCCTCCATTTCCTCATCCAATTACTTCATAATCTCTTTTCCTATGAGTAGTTTGACATTCTCTCTCTCTTTAGGCAACAACTACAAATTTTAAAATGTAATTGTACCAGCTGTATGTGCTGAAATTGCATTGTTGATAAAAATTTGGAATCGAATTCTCCTTTCTTGTTGAATTTTTTTTTTCTTTTGTACCCCCCGCATTTGCCCGTATAATTTAGGTTCCATCACTTCATATTCTTGCTACATCCAAATATCACAAATTTTCACCTTTATTGCCAACTCCACCACCCCATTACCACCTCCAACCTCCCTCACAAACCTATAGAATGTCAGCCTATACCTCTTTAGTCTAGTCATTTACTTGCCTACAATTACTCCACTCTAGAGGCATGCATAACTCGCCTTATATCATCATCATCATCAACATCTATAACATATGAAAATTCATGTAATTTCTTAGAAATATTTCTCTCATATTACTTTCTTGACTCCATATAGCTCATTACTACACATAAAACTTCTTTTATCATCAATCTAACTTCTGGGGGCATCATAAGGTAATTTTTGACATTTTTATATCTTCCAACTAAATATTTTTTCAATCTTGTAACACTCTTAGAATTCATTTTCTTACAACAATAATTACAGTATGCTCTATTTAGATACTCATCTAGTGGCTTCCTATGCTCTCAAGCAACATCCTGCGACTCTATTTTACCACTTTTTCCTATATCTAAAATATTAAACCTAAAATTAAAAACATCAACATATAAAGTTAAAAATGTAAAGTTAAAAATGTTAAATGTAAATCCTAAAACATCATAAACAAATTAAAGTTTAAAAAAATTGTTGAAAAGTAAAAATTATTTATAATAAAATAATGGGTCTTTTACAAATATAAATACATGGTTTTAGCCAGTGTTCATAATTTTGCTGTAGGGAAAATTTCATTAAGTCTAGAAGGAGAAAATTTCACTAATTTTGGAGAAATTATTGATAATTTCGCCGCACTATTACGCTTAAATATAAAAAATTTAAAAAAATTGCAGAAAAATTAGAAAAACTTCCCAAAAACTTCATAATAAATCATGATAAATTTGAATTCACATTTAAAACAAAAAACATCACTTGAAATGTCAACATATACAACATAAAGGAAACATACCAATGATGCAAAAGCAAATAAAGTAGATATCTACAATGGAATACTACTAAATGAGAGATTTAGATCATAAAAAGGTGTTAAACATATGCATATAATATGAAACGTGTGGTAACTATACCTCACCACCAAAAAGAAACTTGTAAATATGCTCCGGCTTGTAAGATATCTCACCATAAGACTATTGAGAATAATATTCAGAATCTCCGACATATGATTGTTTAAGTTCTTAAGAATAATCTCCAACATAATAGTCATAAGGTACATACCTACAACTAGACCCCTACTCACTACCATTTATACCAATAAAGGTGGCGACCATACAATCTACCAAGTCATCATCTTCTGTAAATGCCACTTTTTTTTTACTCTCATACTTCCACACATAGGATCTCACAGGTAGTTGTGTATCGTAATCTTCATCTTACGTAGCATGTTGGAAGTCTGCTTCTGCTGTGAATGGACTAAGAGGCCTTTGGCTACTTGAAGCGCCACCCATTCCACCACTCCTATAATCACCAACACCACTTTTTGCTCTTGAATAAGACTTTGTAGTTAATTGAGTAGTACTTCCAGATCTTGTCAATGGATCAAAGTCATTTATTGAGGTTCTCTCCTCATCCAATATTTTTTATACGTTTACCCCTTGTTCATGAGTTATATTAACAATAGCAGGTTCTGGCCCTCCATCTCCAGTATCTAAATCATCAGACCTTAGTCACTCATATAAAGGGTCCTTTCTTTCATCATCTTTTTCCAAGTGAGCGTAATACCCTATCATCATTAAGTCCAATAGATCTTCAAGAGAGCTTTCTTTAGATCGAATCAATTTTTCCCGAAGCCGCATATTATAATGACAGAATACCAAATATTAAAGTCTCTTATACCAAATATTGGAGTCTCTTATATCCCAACTTGTTTCTTCTGCATGTATGAATCAAAGAAAAAGTACTCCAATTACACTCACGTGGAGATGAAGATGCCGTTTGGCTCAGTAATCTACATACCAATAGTCTTAAATTTGGTGTTTCTATCCCATAACAATTCCACCATTCACCTACGAAAAGAAATTGAATTTATCAATAATTTAAAATAAAAAAGTAAACAACATATTCTTAAATCACTATCCTGTACTTATATGACATAACTTTACTTCTTGATTGGATTGCTACATTCATGCTAAATAACCCATTGGCATCTTGAAAGTACATCAATTATAACATTGAAGAAAATAAATATTACCAATATGCAATTCTTAATCAATAAATTATCCTTGAAATAATATAAGTATATTAAGTTGTATATAATTAGCTCATTTACAAGATCCCTAACATTGAAATTGTTGGAAAAAAGCTTTTCCAATACTTTAAAAACCGAGGTGCCAAGCTGGGCATCTTGACTTAAATGACGCTCATAATGACACTTGGGATTTAAGTAATAAGCTACAAAAATTAGAATTTTAGTTAATATAAATAGAAAATTCGATACATATTCGATGAAAATGGACTTATTAAATCAAATACTCAGCAACAACATGTAGGGGATGACTTAGCATGCCCTACCAACGAGCTTCTATAATCTGCAAAACCCAATCTACACCCGTAGGATTGTTTTCCTTGATTGCTTGCATCATGAAACGAATAGACTCATACATGGAACCCATGTATGGATATGTGTCATTGTCCATTGTCCTTAGAACTCAGTAGATAGGTTCCAATATGCCTAATACCTATCTCACACAATCTCAAAATGTAGTTGTCATAATAATATCTTGTATTCTCTTCCCTTCTGCGGTCTTTCTATATTTTGAGACATGCTACTCATCCGAGTTGAAAGCTGTGGTAAGGGCTTGATGAGCCTTCTACAAGCTTTCCAATGCGATATAATTAGTAGCAAATCTTGTCTTACCAAGACGAACAATTCTCTATCATATCCAGATGTCGTGTGAAACATAGAAAGAACCCAATTGTGGTTGTATATAAACTTAGTTACTGTACATGCATTTTTTATTGTTTTTTGCACAGTTAGACAGCGACCAATATCTTCTAGCATCAAATCAATATAATGTGCAACACAAGGGGTCCAATATAAAGAATTTCTTTCTTCTAGTATTTTCTTAGCCTTTTTATAAGTACTCCCATTATCAGTAATAATCTGTACTACACGATCTGCACATTCAATCATTTTCTCTAATTCCTGCTCGATGTAATGGGCATCTTTTACATATGTTAATGCATCTATTGACTTTATAAATGCTGATATCTCTATACAGTATACCACAAAATTGATTATGAAAATTTTTATTGGGCCAGTCTATCCATCACACATAATGGTAACCTCATAAGTATATCAATGGAGCTTTTGACTATTGATCCAATAATTTATCTCTGTCACCTCTTCTTTCATATACTTTCCATAAATATCCCTTCCTGTGGAGGATTTTACATGTTCCCTCTCTCTTTGAGAAAGAACTATAAAGTTTTTAAATGTCACTGTATCTACTGCATGTGCTGAAATTTCATTGTAGAAAAAAACTTCGATTCAAACTTGTCAAGTTGGGAAAACTGTCTCTTCCCTTATTGAACATCTCCTTTATTTTCTCTTGTACTCCACCCACTTGCCCATGCAATTTAAGCTCAGCCATTTTCACACTCTTGCTAAGCCCAAAATATCCAATAATTCCACCTTTACACCACCCACACTACCACCACCAACCTCCCTAACAGACTCATAGAACATTGGCTTATTCTCCTCTAGTTGACTCATTTGCTCCCTCTCTTGTTACTCCACTCTAGAGGCATGCATAGCTCTTCTCATATCATAATCATTCCCCTCTTCATACTCATCATTATCGATATACACAATATTTGAAAATCCATATAATTTCTCAAAAATATTTCTCTTGTGCTGCTTTTTTGACTCCTGAAAGCTCACCCCTTGCAATAGAACTCTTTTAATCAACTTTCTCACTTTGGAGGACACCTTGGGACAATTTTTAACGTTTTTGTACCCTCCAGCTAAATGCTCCTTCAACCTTGTAACACCCCTAGACTTTATTTTCTGACCATAATAATTACACTCTACTCCATTTGGATACCCATCTAATGACTTCCTATGGTCCTAAGCGATGTCCTGTGACTTATTTTTATTGCCTTTTCCTGTATTTGAGCATGACATATTGAACCCGTAAATAAAAACAATAGTGTTGTAAAATAATTAAAACAAGTTATATAATATAATTTGAACAAGAAAAACATTATATTTTTTATACCTTAAATATCCGTGCATGTATTTACAACTCTAATTAATAATTTTATAAATATCTATGTGTCATAATTTTAATAACTTAATTTTTAAAATCATAATATTAACCATTTATTTTTATAACTTACAAAAATATTAATGCATAAGTTAAAAACTAACTTTATAAATAATTATATGACAAGCAACCACATAATTTTTTTAATTGTTATAAAATAACATTTATATTATTTAAATCAAATAATTTAAAAAAAATAATGTTTCATATGTTTTAGAAGTTGTATAAAAAAATTCAATCTACTACTTATTTTAATTTATATAATGAAAAATTTATAACAAAATTACTAATAAATGATGATAAATCATCATTATTAACAAATTATATGCATTTGCCCTTAAAAATTTAAAAAAAAAGCCAAAAACAACCTTTTGCTACTGATTGGGAACCCAAATGGGTGAAAATCTCAAGTCTAAAATGGATTCCCAACACGTATGCACAGTTTAGAGATGGGAAAAGCACCACGTTGATTTTTAGCCACTGTCCACCACGTCTTGGTAGCACCACGGTTGTATGTCTTCACCACATCTATGCATCTTCACAATGATTTCACTAAGAAATGCTTCGAAAATGGATTTCGATCGCTCCCAGCTAGATTTCAAAAGAAATGGGCTAGATTTGGAGGCCAAAAGTCAAAACAATGTTGTCCCAACTTGCCGTCGATGGAAGAGGGAGGAGTTGTTGCTCTATGCATTGGATTCAAGCTTCCAAATACATGTAAGTCCCTATGAAAATGGATTTTGAAGCATCCATGTGTGATTTCGAAGTTGAAAAATTAATCGAAGCTCGAAAATCACTGAAATGGAAGAAGGCAACCTTGCTGCAAATGTCCGAACTTCAAATCTACTACCTAAATGTGGTTTTTTTCTTGGAAAATCATCAATGAGTGTTTAGAAAATGGGTATTTGGGAGGCAAAAGTGCATTTCAAAAACTTTTAGGGCTACTTTTAGGGTTTTCAAGTTTTATTCTCTCGTCGAAATTTCATCGAGATTTCATTGTTCTTTCAAAATTTTGGGAAAATTTCCCCAATTTCTTGAAATTTTCGCCTAACCAAGAAAAAATTACACTATTCTCCAGCGAGAAAATTTTGCTAACTTGCTAAAATGAATTTTTTGGCGAAATTTTGCTTGAAAATTTCAAGATTGCAATCACTAATTTCAGCAATATTACAAGTATATTCATTAGTTTCCTAAAATTGCAAATAACCCCCACAACTTTTAACAAAAGTTACAAGCATAACTGCATACTAACAAATGCTAAAATTTTTGTGAAGTTACTAAATTATCCTTTGTTTTAGTGCTACATGAAAACAAATTAAGCCTTTTGCAACACTAATTTTCCCATTTGCAAATATTCTGAATCCCCACATAACCTGACAAGGAATCCCTCAACTAGAAATTCTAACAAAGAAACCCACCACCAACAATTCCATTACTACCCTTCGACTCTACCGCAACCAAAGTTTGGCAAGTTTAAATTAGTTAAAATGTTTTTATCAAGCACAGATTGCATGCATAATTTGTTAGTTGGTATAGTTGATGATGTTTGGTTGAGCAATAATGAAATTGTAAGTGTTGGATTTCCTCGTTAGAATTTCTAATTGCAGAGAATGCTTGTCAAGTTACATAGGAATTTCAAATTCACAAATGGGGAAATCCATGCCACAGAAAGGCCTAATTCATCCCTACAACAAAGGGCAATGTGGTAACTTCACAAAAAAAATTAACATCTATTTGGCATGCATTTTGATAAAACATAATAGTATGAATATGCTTGTAATTTGTCAAAAGTTATGAAAGTTATTTACAATTTCTTAAAACTATGAAAACATATTTACAATATTGCAAAAACTATGTAAGTATATTTGTAGAAAACCTTTAATTTTATGGTGTATTACAAAGGTATAATAGTGTTTATACAGTTAGTAAATGTGTCATGGTATGTGAAAGATGTCAGATACATTAAGTAGGAATTAGAAAAGATGATTGAGTGAATTAGTGCAAATTATTACTAATAATGGAAGTGCTTATAAGAAAACTAATAAAGCTTTAAAATAGAGGTAATTATTATATTGAACCCCTTAATATTGTCATGTTTCATCAGACATCTAGGTAGAAGAGAGAGATTGTTCGCCTTAATAAGACACGCTTTGCCACCGATTATATTATAATATATAAATATAATTTATATAAGGCCTATCAAGCACTTATAGAAGCTTTCCACTCCCACAAGCAATGCACTTCAAAGTTTAAAGAGGTGGGGAGAGGGGGGACAATTTGATCATAATATCTAAATTTTGGGATTAATTGTAATGAGTGCTGGAAATATTGGAACTAATCTACCAAGTTTTTTAGAGAGTAGACATTGAAACAAATCTGCCCATGAGTTTCATGTATGAATTCATTCATTTTATTATATAAGCCATCAACGAGAGCAATTCCAAGGGTGTAAAATGGGTTTTGGAAATTTTAAAGACTTGTTGGAAAGCCATATGAAAACCATCCCTTACATGTTGTCATTGAGTATCTGATTTAACAAGCTTCAATTCATTAAATATATAAAATATTTTTTAATCTTTAGTTAATCAAACTCTTGATTTTTGCAGCTTACTACTTAAATCTCAAATATCATTATAAGTAGTATTTAAAATAGGATGTCCAATTAGGCACTTCGGTTTTCAAGGTGCCTGAAAAGTTTTTTCCTAACATTGCCAACATTACGGATTGACCATCATTTCATTAGCCACACAATCAGAAGCTCATGAGCTAACATGAATGAAGCCCACCATTTAGTGAGGTAACTAACTATACACAACTTAACATACTAATTTCTATAATTTTAAAGAAAAAGTTTTTTATTAAGAATTTCTGATTAAAAACATTTATTTTCATAAATGTTACAAATGATATACTTTTGAAAGGCAACAAGTTTATTCGAGATGAATGTAACAATTCAATCATAGAGTAAAGCAATGTCATGTAAGTGAAGGGTGATATATTATAATATTAATAATATATTGCTTCGTTTTCTTATTTTTAAATATTAAAAATTTAAAAGTTACCTTCACAGGTAAATGATGGAACTATTATGAGACGAATACTTTAAATTTGAGGCAGTTAGCATGCAAAATACTTAGTTAAATACTATCTCTATCATCATGTCAGAATATTTGAAACGTCTTCTCTCTAATTCATATAGGTAGAAGAAATAAATTTGGATATAAGAGATTCCAAATTTTGATATTTTATCATTACGACATGTAGATTTGGGAAAAATTACCTTCATTTGAAGAAAAGCCACTCAAAAACTCATTGAATTTAAAGATAATAGGACATTATGCTCACCATGAGAAGGATGAAAAGAGAGAGAACATCTTTTATGAGTAGTTACAGTCCACTGACTTTGATATTGAAGATATAGAGTCATCTCTAGCCATTACTATAACAACTTTTCAACAAGGAGTTTGAAATAGAAAAAATGGTAAAGCGAGAGAAAACCCCAATAGAAGAGTTTGGTCTATTGTCAAGATCGTGAAGTATCACTTGGTTACAAGATGCTCGGAGTCCATCTACATTCAAACTATTATCAAGCACCTCCTCATCTTCAAGAACCAAAAGTCGGACATTTGACAATGATGGTGGAGGTGATAATCGTAATAGGCCATAGATAGGGTGGTAATATAGAGAGAACAGTAGAGCAGGAAAAGACCCCCCAACAGGCTATTCTAATCCATTAACAAAATCAAAAAATACTACTCAATCACAAGAAGCTCATGACCCATCCATGTTCAGATTATTATTGAGCATCTCCACATCTTCAAGAATAATAAGTCAAGCACTTAATGGTGGTGGTAGTGATAACAGTGGCCATAAAAGGGTTTCATTATAGATGGCACCTCATACAGTCAAAAGCCTCTCAACTCATTTAGAAGAGAAACAAATTCTTAATATATATTATCTAGGATGATGATCACAGCTTACGAGCTCCTTTCGAGAAATATGGAAAAAAGGTATGGAAGTAAGAAAAAGAAGGAACTTTCAGAAAATGATAAGCTAGCAAACAGTAGAACCAAGATATCCATTAATGAGTATAGGAGCAAGCAGGGGTCTTGTTAGGAGATTCTGAAGACTATTCTCAGCAATCTTATGGTCAAATACTATACCCATTTCACCCAATAAAAATAATTCCTTAAGTAGCATCTTGTTTGCGGTCTCCCCCATGAATTGTACCAACCCCTTGCACTGTCTCCTCTACCAGATCTCCCCTCTCTAGTTACACTTGTATGGGTATAGCTTTACCAATTCTACATCTCATCTAGATAATGGAGTTAAAGCATCTTCATTATCTATTTTTGGACCAATCAACCAATATGTGGGCTTAGATGGTTATGAGGAGCCCTTAAGTAAGCAATTCCAAGATGATAATGGCATTGAGCAGCCTCCATGAGCTTTTAAAGCCTTCACTCTAGATTTGTGGTTTGATTGTGGATTGGAGATTTAGTTAGCTATAATCTGTTTTAGTTATCCAACTCTTTGTTTGGTTATCTAATTTCTGGTTTTTATTGTTCCTTTTAATGATCTTCTAGGAATGTATTTACAAATTTGCCCAGAACACAAATCTGCCCCTACCAGATGGCAACCCAGGTCAACTCAGTCCATTGAAATACGCCCCTGTATTAGCAAAATTTTCTACTCCCAAAATTAGCAAAATTTGCCCTTTCAACAAAATTGCGAACACTGGTTATGCCATTGGGTATGCCAAAACTTCTTAAAATTGGAAGATCTAACCCTTAGCCCTAAGCTATAAACCAGGTCATAGCTTGTACAGTTAAGATGTTAGAATGCTGATGGTTTTGAAGCAGCAAGTATCCATGCCCATGAGATGGACTATAACAAAAGAGGGCATCCAATTGTAGAGACTGCATGCTTCATGAAAAGATAGATTTCATGATGAGTGATGATCCCATAATTCCTCCAGATACTGTAGATGAGCATCACCTCAGAGTTACAATATCCCTCTTCATCTTTCTCTCTAAAATCATTAGCAGCGGACTCACCCCCCGCAGCTTGCTCAATCAAACTATCACTGGAAATTATGTAAAGAAGAGAAGACAAATTGGATACTGTTGATGAAATTAATCCCAACTGAATGACATCTCACACGCAATTTACAAAACATACCTATCAAAGTAGTAATATCTCAATGCATCTGATAGAATTTTCCCAATCGCAGTTTTCATGTTCCCATTCATCCCTGCAATTAAAAGATAAAACAAATATAAAGAAATAATATATAATCAGAAACTTGGATGTGGTCCGCGTGCCCCAGACTGCAAGAATGATAAGAACAACCCTTGAGTGTTTTTACCTTGCTGCAATTTAGGGTGGAAAAAAGAGAAGCTTGTAACATGGCTACCCTGATTCTGGTTGATCAGTACTTGTGAAAAGCTTAACCATCATGCTTTACAGCAAAATAAAGCACAAGCTGGCCATAATTTCAATGTGACATAGATTAATGCTTACCCACAAGAAATATTGAAGTTCCTTTCAGTTTAGAGGCGACTTCTACTGCCATTTTCTGCCATAGAGAAAATGTTAGAGAGGAAAATATACTAAGCCATTCTATGAAGGCACCCTGCAGTACAACAACCTGTACTTGCCTTTTCATTCAGCCAATGCAATGGTGGATAATATAAATATCAATACAACTTGAAATCCATTCTTGATATGCAGAAGAGAAACCTCACCTTCACTGTGAAGGATGGTTCTAGCTCAACAGCTGATGCTCTTATACCTTTGGTAAAGAAAAAGAAAATGGTTATCAATTAACGGAAATGAATTCAGTTTATGCAATTTAGAGTTTTTGAAGATCATAAAAATCCAACTATGATTTCTCAGCAAAGGACAATATTTCGAGAAAAACCAAGAATTTAAGGGAAAAACAAAGAAATTGCAGATGGATAAATAGCCACCTTAGATGCAGCATACATGCAAAAGTTGGTAGATGGAAGAAAGATACTTTGTAAATTTGACCCCAAAACAAAAATTAAGTTGGTCAACCAGTAGCCTCACTTAACACTGCAGATTCAATTAACACACTGGCCTGCCAGCTCTATACATTTGCCAGGCTTACCACAGCACCACTAGTTCTTCATAGTGTTAAAACGGGAAACTCTTGCATGCCTCCAATATGCCTAATGGCTTTACAAGGTAAGTTGCTTCTCCTACATCAAATGAACCTCGTCCAATAGGTAGAACATTTATTGTTTCCCTTGAATGAGATAGTAAAGTTGATTCAACTCTCATCTGGGTCACCTATAAGGGAACTATAACTAAAAGCTTTCAATTTACTGCTATGACTCACTGAGAGAGAGAGAGAGAAATGGGGATGATGAATAAATGAAATGAAGAATAAAAAGGGTGTCTTCTTCTTCATGGTTTACCTAATTGCTTGATTGCCATAATTTTATTTTATTTTATCTTGGTAATTGAAAAGTGAAACTCATCTAGATGGTGTTTAGATAGAGGTAGACTTATATTTTCCTACGAAATGAAATTTTTCCTCCCCTTGATGTGATATATACCTACTCAAACAACATTATTTTTCCCATCATTATTTATCCTTTTCACCAAAAGCCTACCTATTTTACTTTTGTTTACTTTATAACTATCATCATTTCATATCTTGCAGACATGTGATATGGTATTTATAACATGACTCGATATTATTATTAGCTCTTTGCTAAAATATGAAAATCACCTCTTCCTGAAAAATCACTTTTTGTTTTCTTTTAGTTTCTCTTCATGAAATCAGTTAGGATGAATGAGTTTATTTAGATAGATAGCTATAAGAAAACTAGAGGAAGGCCAAAAGAAATATGGCTAGAGGTAATTAAGAAAAACAAGAAAATGCTTGAGCTTACCGAGAACATAATTCAAGATCCACAGGAATGGTGCAAAAAAATCCATATAGCTGACCCCACATAGGTAGGAAACAGCTTTTGATGATGATGATGAAGATGATGATTTGAACATAGAACAACATTTTTATGTATTTTTCACTACAAATGATTTGAGGCCTGATCAAGGAATTAAAGATTGGATAAGTTTCTCATTTTCCTTTCAAAAGTTTGAGCCTTGGTGGTCATCCATAGCTTATTTCTTTCCATATTAATTATACAAGTTTCAAATATAAGATATTAGTGGTATTATAAAAGTTGATCATTGCCATTGAAAGTTAACTGTTAGTTCAACCAGCAAACAGCATTATATTGGAAAAGAATAATCTAACTCAAAACTAAATGTGATCCATTCTTGTGGATTTACCCATTTTACCTAGCCTTATATAAAAAATTAAAACAGCAGCAGCAGCAGCAGCAGCAACAACAACAACGTTTGTTCATCAAGCCAATACAAGCTGATTCAAGCCAGTACAGTGACAATATAGTTGTGATAAGCTGCATTTTATAGGTTTTTCTGGGGCCTATCTACCACCCAATAATGACATTCAGAAGTTTGTTTAAAAATAACTTATGATTTTCATACCTTATCTATTAGATGACCTGCATAACCCGGTGAAGTGATCATATCTCACATATGAGCTGCTTAAAGATATTGCACAGAGTTGGAGAGAGAAATTTCCTATCGTCATGACAAGCTATTTTTCTATCTTCATGACAAGCTGTATTTCCTGTGATTCCATTGTGCTAAGCCATTTGCTACGTACATCAATTTTCAAGAATGAGATCAAATTCTAAAATCCATGTAGTATCTCCTCCAGCATTTCAATTAGTGCAACCCACCTCATTTACCATCCATGGGTATTATCCATGATATGATACAAAATATCGTATTAATAGTTTGATTTTTTACTTAGACCAAAAAATTACAATAGTCCACATTGCAATCCAATACACAATTGATAGGTGGCTCATTTCAATTGAATAAGCTAAGTTTTCCATTAAAATCTAACACGCAAGTAGGGAAATCATATCATCCAAACAAAGGATGGTCTTTAATATCAATAGTCCTGGCAATGCTCAATGTCACTAACAAGCGTCATATATTCACTCTCATAACAATTGTAATCATCATAAAGCATTTATATCCAAATAGCATAACCAGGATAAAATTGATGCCATGCACCAAACACACTCCAGAATTTGATATGCGAAGGCCCACTTCTAATGAGTATGTACCATTAAATCCACACACCCATTGCCACTCGCAAAGCGTGCCAAGAATTATGCTAAACCAAACCATTGTTCGCTTTATCTATATTATCTTGGATATTGAGGTGGTCGATAAATTATCTTATAGGAAACTAATATTTACATCTATTCCAGATTTTATCAATAATATCTTCGATATTATCAATATATTATTTATTTTATTAATAATATTTATTATTTCTAATTTATCGATACTATCAAAGATATCATCCTCTATTGCAATTTATTGCCCAAAGTCCCTTTTATTCTTTTCTTTCCTTCTTTCTTCTAGAACAACAGTGATAACCATTCTTAAATCATTAAAGACTCATATCCATTTAATGATATCATTTATGTATATTTATATTAATATATAGCCAATTTTCACAAATTAAATCATATTAAATTTGTTGGGGCTGTACATATAGGTCCCTTGTATATTTCTACTAGTCATTAAACATTGACATTTAAAATAATACTTTTAGCTTAAATGTATATTTATGTTTATCTTAATTAATCATGGAGCTTTATTAATTTTTTTAAAATTTTTTTACATGTTTAATTTTGTATCTTTCCAAGAAAGTTCTCCAATGAAAATGACATTATCTTCAATAAAAGCAATAATATCTTTTTAGGGGACCACTGATATATTTTCAATAACCAAGAAAGCAAAATTGATCCAAAAAGCAGGAAAAATCTGAAGATCTGATGGACAACCACATGAAGAGTGATGCTGCTACTGAGAATTTTTTGTTGACTATGTTAGCTAGGATTGGTTGATTTTGGCCTTTTAGGAATTACAAGTGGGATTTCATGCTTTTAAGAGATTGAATATTTGAATGAAACCAACACGTCAGGTTAGACCCCACTAAACTAGAACCTATAGTAATTCCCATATGTTCTTTCTGTATTTCTTCAATGTTGTTTCCGGTAACAGACAGTTTTCCCAAGTTGTAGTTTCAGCAATCTTATATAATTTGGTGTGTAATAAAGAAACACCAAGCTTTGCACATGTGGCCCCATATAAAGTAATGTTGAAACAACTGCTGGCAGGAACCCACACCGCTAAACCATAAATGAAGAATACACTCCCCAAATATCAGAACAATAAATTCGAGGATAAAGAAGATAGTAGGATTCTGGTTTTTTTCCTCTCACTTGAACTTTTTAATAAATGCAGGGTAACAACGGCTTTTGTGATTATATCATATTTGAGTGAATTAAGAAAATGTCCTCAGGAAAGTTGACAAAGTAAAAGCCTGAAAATTAGCATTCCTAAGGAGTCAGGCCTTAGCATTCCTCCATGAGTTTCACCCTTGCCAATACTAAACAATGAACTAGAATGAAATTTGTATCCAAATGCATCCAGTTGTCAAATTTAATCCACATTTATTTCATCAGGACAAGATAGGCTCATCACTGACGACAAAGTTGTCTAGCATTCTAGGTCATTTATTAAACAAGGTAATGGTGTTCATAATATCCAATCCATTACAAGGAAACAACAATTATGTTCCAATTTCTTCCTTCTGTAGAGGGCCTTGGATTTATTTATTTTTTTTATTTGCTGAATCCATCTTAAATTTTGGTTAATCAAAATCAGTCAAATTATGGTAACATTTGCAATAAATTTAACTTAGAAGAGATAATATCAGCAAAAAGAATAAAAATATTTTAGGTTAACAGGGAACATTATGGCTAAAACAGTTATGACCCCTTCATAGGCAATTGCCCCCATCCATTACAACTGGTATGAAACTGTTTTTACATAGCAGTTGTAATGGCTCGGGCATCCCTATTGTTGGGACTAAGATAAAATCCATAGTAGAAAATTAAACCATGGGCTCCCTAATAATGGATGACATGAATAAGATAGGTGAGCATCCCCAAATTGCCCCTTAAGGTGAAGGTGGGCTCTAGTTTCCCAATTACCCCCTTGGGAGGAGGTAAGCATCCCCAAATTGCCCTTGGAGGTGAAGGTGGGCACTAGTTTCCCAAATTACCCCTTGGGAGGAGGTGGGCATCCCCAAATTGCCCTTGGAGGTGAAGGTGGGCTCTAGTTT
>JAYJMB010044132.1:9292-27480 GCA_036873735.1 Pouteria campechiana
TTTTTTTTTTTCAATTTAACATAGTTTCAATTAAGATTGAAATGACTCAGATGGTTTCTGATGGGATAGAATGATTGTCTCCTTGATGCTTCTATTTTTCTTTTCAATCAAAAGTTTTCTTTTCAAGAATACAATTAAAGATCACTCCATGATCTAAAATGTGTAAACAACATAATCTTTTCATGTATTGATGGTTTCCAATTTATTCCAGTTCAAAATTTATCAGAAATCAACTTGAAGCAAAACGAGAACGAATATATCCACTTTAGAAATAGGTTTGGGTTTGGGTTTAGTTTAAACCTGACCCAACCCAAATTCAGCGGTGTTTTCAACCATTGAGAAAAATGCTTTACGCAATCAGGCTTTTGCAGATTACCATTAAACATTGGACCTATTGTGTGAAAAATGCTTTCATTGTTATCTGTGCATTTGAACATAAAATGCTAAAAATGAATTTGGGTAAATAAAATTATCAAAAAGAACAAGTAGGAGTATTTCTGAATAAAGTCTCTTCCAATTTTCTTAACTCAAGGATGTTAACTAGGCTTCAATGAAAATTTGCAATTGATAAGACCATCAATAGAAGTTGTAACTGAGCCTGACATGCATTTTGATTTGTCACCTCGCATACTTATATTATTGACTTATCAATTGTCAATTGATATACTATTATTTTATTAATTAGATTATTTAAAAGAATATCATATAAGTAAATGCAAACTAGTTTATAGTTTCTTTTCTTAGATATTATATATTTTTTATATTTTTATTGGTCTTGTAAATTACACACCTACTAATTAATTGAGATTTCAAAGGAAATTGACGTAATAAAAGATACCTTTTACTATATCTCAAAATTTACTAGTCAAATATATTATTATATTTTTATCTATAATTTTTCTATGAAGTTAAATGTAGGTACCAATCCCCCAGGGATTCACATAGCTATGCAAAAGATGAAATAATTCTAGAAAGAAAATCCACCAAAAGGGCAAGAATAGAATCTCTATTAATATTGAATGTGGTTTTAAAAATGAAATAAATTTTATTAGTGGAACATATTATTATAATTTTTTAATCATTATAGATTTTATATTAGGTTACACGTTGTTATCAATTCTCAAAGAAGTTACGAAACTAGAACCACAAGGAATGCTGACTAAGCTTTGGTATAAGAGAAGGGTTGTTGAGGTACAAATGTGCATAAACTCACTTGGTAATGCAAATTATGCCTAGGGTGTTAATGAAGAGTGGAGGATGTGTGTAACAGCCTGTTGCCATGCCATACGGTTGAAGTATTGTTCGCTTCGGACCATCACAGTCCTCATAACTTTGCTCATTTATGGTTGATGCCCATACAACTTTAAAAATCTAATATGCATGTAAAAATTAAAAATAAATAATTCTACAGACTATAATGATAAACTAATGATACAATTATACAAATTTTAAAAATAAATGTAAGAAAAAATTTAATAATTTAAAAAGAATTAACTAACTTGAAATGAGTCATATGTAAATCTTTCTTTATTCTTCTATACTTGATTGAATTGATAATATACCTAAAATGAAATCACAATATATTAACATAAATACAATTATATAACATATCAAAAAGACTAAAAAGAATATAATGTTTAATATTAAAATATTCTGCTTTGATAAAAAAAAAGCATACTAGGCAAATATGCAATGCTAAAAGGCTACAAGTTTAATTAACACAACATGATCATCATCTAAATAAAATTCAAAATTGTTATAGTTTAAAACTTTAAACTTCAAAATATAAAATGTATTCAATCTGGTAACCATCTCAATATAGTTTAAACTTTCAAAGTTCCTATTAAGCATCTCACAAGTCACAACTACATTCAATTTAAAACATCAAAATAAATCTTCATCTCTTTCATAAATCTCTTTACTTTGTTTTGGTTATTCTAGATCACCTTGAATCAACATAGATCCTAGAAATAAACATTAAAATATAAATATTAGATATTGAAATCCATTAGTTATAAAAGTGACAAAGAAATTTATTATATCAAAATATATTTGAAAAATACCAAATTCTTCATTTTATGTCGTAGTATATGAAGCTTGTGGTTGATCCATTTGCATCCATGTCTCAACACCATCTTCAGAAAGTAAGATAGGCTCAAACTCCATTGTCCATTCTTCTAGCACATCTATGTTACCCAAAGATATAATATCAAAGTAAATCTTCTTTTTTCTTTCCTACAAAAAATGGGAAATTATTTAGAAATAAGAAAAATAAATAATAATAATAAAATAATTTAAAATTATCTTACCTCTCTAGCAAATATAAATTGTAAAGAATATATACGAGATCATTTAACCATTGGTGCTCTAATCAGTTTTAACTTTTTGTATGCATATGTTCAAAAACAAACCCATTCCACTCATAGCCAAATGAGTTATAAATTTGGCTTAAAACTTTAAGATCAACCATTTTTAATTTTGGAACACTACATCCATAAGATCCCACCAAAGAGCTCCAAATAATATATCAATAAGTCATGTTATAAGATATTAAAGATAACATTTTGAAAAGAAAAACCTTATAAACTAAATTTATAATACATAGATCTAAAGAATAATGTGTTGCTATAGTTTTCGGCTTCCCAAAGTCTCCTTTAGCATCTCTATACATTCTTACATCCTTATTAAGATCATCTTGAATGAAAACTTTTCGTACATTCATCCTTTCAACAACTTCAAGGATTCCACCCCATGTATAATGTCTAGCTCCTCAACCAGCATGGGAAAAGGACATTGGATTGAAATAATAATCTGTTAGATGAAAAGGGTAATGGAGTTAATTCTCCCAACGAGAATTAATGCAGATTTGTAAAAAGTCTTTTTCACAGTTTTTTTCGCTCTATGCATGCTTTCATAAATGTATCCCATGGAAAGCCTTTCATCACTATCAACCATCCTTAAAATATGGACAAGTGGCTAAAATGCAATTATAATTACCTCATATTGCTTCCAAAATGTAGAAGAAAGTATTAAATTAGTGATCACCTTCACATTTTGATTATCACGCTACTTTCTATCTTATCATTCCTTACTAATGACCATGGCTCATAATCTATCTTTGCACCTTAAGAGAATTTAAATTGCAAGAAAATGAGTGACAAAATGAATAATGATAGGCCAAAACAATTTCTTTTTTATCAGTATATTTTTTCATTAATACAAGAGTAAAACTATAATTATGTATAAAAGTGCTAATAAATTGAGCTTCATCAATCACCCTAGTGTCACCATATCCATCTTTGCAATGTCTCTTAACATTAAATCCACACAATTTGCTGCACATGGTGTCCAAACAATTTAAGGATATGTATATTTCAAAAGTTCACTTGCCAACTTATAATTAGCTGTATTGTAAGCCACCAATTGAACTGCATACTTTGACTACCACTTCTTTAAATAACTCACACAACAGTTCTGCAATTTTAATATAATCAGATGCATCAACAAATTTAAGAAAAATAATCCCTTTAGAATAATAAATAAGAAAGTTTATCAACAGTTTTTTCTTCTGATCTATCCATCCATCGGTCATGATAGTGCACCCATACTCTTTCCACTTTTCTTTGAAGGAATCAATAACCTACTTAATTTCTTCATAATTTCTTTTCAAAACAAACCTATGCATATCATGATATGAAGGAACTCCAAAAATCACAACCAATGGACATCATATTATCAATAATTTCATGAAAATAAGGAGAGTTAACTGCATGAAAAAGAATACAAGCATGAAAGAACTACCGTCCTATTAAGACATGTACTTGATCAATGACATTTTTACCAGCCATTGCATACTTTATAGTTAGTTGTACTCCTTCTTTAGGTTGCAATGAAAAATATTTATCCACCCCTTTTAATTTTTTAAAAGTACCCTCGCGATCTATTCTCAAATTAGGCCATTAAATCTCTTTAACATCTTCATGGATAGTCTCTAGTATTGCAAAAGGATTTTTTTGAGGAAGACTAAAGTTATTCTTTTGGCTTTTTTGAGAAGTGATGCCATCTAAATCAGCTTTGAGATTTAGGAATGGGATTTGAGTGCAGGTGGGTGAGCAGGTGTGTAAGTCTTGACCTTTTTTTTTGAATAGCTTGGACTAGATTGCAATTGGACTAGTTTTCACAGTCCAACCAACCGTCTAGTTTTGACAGCTCAAACAATTTTCATGAAAGTAGAAGAACTGGACCTAGATCAAACTGCTGCCTTCATAGTTCATGGTCAGACTGGGTGATCCGATCAGGTTTTCAAAACACTAAAATGAATATTTAAAGAAAAAAATAATACTTGTTAGGGAATCATAACATAAAATAAGTGCTCGATTATTTTTATACTCCTCTCATGGTCCTATTACTAACTTGAGCATTGGAGTATTTATGTTAGGACTACTTTGACACTCTTTGACCTTTTTCTCTATCTTATAGGATCTCCAGGTAGAATTCTTTGAGAGCAATTTGGATAAAATGCCATCTATAAGATTGTTCATCAATGAAGTTATGATGAATAGACATCCTAGCAACATAAATCTTCTTTCAAGCAATCCTTCATCAGGAGACATTTCATCTCCTATAGCTAAGCAAGGCAATCCTAGGAATGCTACATTGATTTGTAGAATAGATATGCTTCTGGAAAAGTTGATGCAAATGAAAAACCTTATAATGTACCCTTTCAATTTTTTAAAAGTACCCTCGCAATCTATTCTCAAAATAGGCCTTTAAATCTCTTCAACATCTTCATGGATAGTCTCTAATATTGCAAAAGGATTTTTTTGAGGAAGACTAAAGTTATTCTTTTGGCTTTTTTGAGAAGTGATGCCATCTAAATCAGCTTTGAGATTTAGGAATGGGATTTGGGTGCAGGTGGGCGAGCAGGTGTGTAAGTCTTGACCTTTTTTTTTGAATAGCTTGGACTAGATTGCGATTGGACTAGTTTTCACAGTCCAACCAACCGTCTAGTTTTGACAGCGCAAACAATTTTCATGAAAGTAGAAGAACTGGACCTAGATCAAACTGCTGCCTTCATAGTTCATGGTCAGACCGGGTGATCCGACTAGGTTTTCAAAACACTAAAATGAATATTTAAAGGAAAAAATAATACTTATTAGGGAATCATAACATAAAATAAGCACTCAATTATTTTTACACTCCTCTCATGGTCCTATTACTAACTTGAGCATTGGAGTATTTATGTTAGGACTACTTCGACACTCTTTGACCTTTTTCTCTATCTTATAGGATCTCCAGGTAGAATTCTTTGAGAGCAATTTGGATAAAATGCCATCTATAAGATTGTTCATCAATGAAGTTATGATGAATAGACATCCTAGCAACATAAATCTTCTTTCAAGCAATACTTCATCAGGAGACATTTCATCTCCTATAGCTAAGCAAGGCAGTCCTAGGAATGCCACATCGATTTGCAGAATAGATATGCTTCTGGAAAAGTTGATGCAAATAAAAAACCTTATAATGTAGTAGATGATGCAATAATAAAAGAAATTCTTTGAAAGAAAGCTTGCCTCAAACAATCAAAGAGATAATCCCTATCTATAATCTTTTATACTGAGATTAACGGGACAACATTCCTAAAACATTTTCGAGGTCAGAATTGGAGCCCTGTATAACCCTTAGAATGATGTTGAAATTAGGGATAATGTTGTAACTGATCACCAACCAAGGCTCGACTTTCATAATGTGACCCTGCACTTCTAGAAAGAGCAAGATCAAGATGACTCAAACCGAAAAATAACAAAATCAAAGTTGACTCAAACACAAAAGAAGCTAATTCTAAATAAAAAATTGGGATAAAACTAGAAATAGAAGATGCCCCCTAGATGGAAGAAAGCATAGCAATTAACCAAACCTTTGCAAATGCCAAGGGAACAAAACACAGGTTACCCACAATTGATGGAGGGGAGAAGAAGGATATTCCACTGTAATTAATGAAGCAATAAAACTAGTGGAAAAAGAATAACTAGAAAAGCTAGAAAGCCTTGTAGAACCCTCACTAGATGATACCTCCTTGATTTTACTACAAGAGCCACAGATAGTCTTAAGAATTTCTCTTGTCTCTGAATCATTCCTAAGGTGACTCTAGATTGAAGCCTTTCTTTTACAGAACCAGTGGAATGAGATGAATGATGTAGGGAATGAACAGTAGGAGTAACTAGGGGAGGTACAGACGACTACTTTCATGCTATGATCTTGATGTTCCTAAGCTTTTTAGAAGGCTTCGCGGAAGTGGAAGACTAGTTGGTAGTTCTAATAGAAGCCTTAAGGGTAGAAGCCTTACCTTGGTGAGAACCTAAAGAGATTGGTCAATGTCGAGGTAAGAAAAGAATAGGAGCTTCCTTTCCTATTATAGAAGCCCACTCTAGAAACTAGATAGAAAGGGAAGGCAGAGGACTAAGAATCGGAACCTTTTGATTAGGAAAGTTGCATGAAAAATCAACTTCCCTATGAGAGTCCTAAGAAGACAAAGCATAGAGTTTCTTTTATCGATATTAGACTATATCTATGAATACCTAAATTGTACTGCTCTATGGGAGGTAGCACTATCATTGGATGAGCAACATTAGTAGCCCATTTATTTAGAAATGGCCATTGACTATAGGCCTACTAACCCACGTCCAATGATGTTTTCAGTCATTATCTCTAATAGAGATAAGGTCAAAATATTGCTGCCAACAAGTGCAAGGAGTAAAATAGAAATAGTTAGCAGAATCGGGGCTCTTACTAAGGGTAAAAATCAATGCCCACATACCGACAATGAAAATGGGCACATGGCTAAGATTGTGTACCTAGTGATAAATTGAAAAATGAATTACTAACTATTGGGAATAAGTTATCTAGGGGAAAGGTTGTAATCCCTAAGAAATAGAGCAATAAAGTTGGAATAAAAATGCCCTTGAGAGATTTAAAGAGACATAAACAAAACCCTGTGGCAAGTGATGAGGAAAAGCTAATTGAGAAGACAAGACCTAAGACATACCTCTAGGCAAAGTATGGGTAGGAACTCTTCCTCGTTGTGAGTAGAGATGCAAGCACTGGATTTATCGATAGCCATTGTTGAACTTAAAGAAGAGAGTTGGGTAAATGTTTTTAGAAAGAAATGACAACAGAAGTCACCAAAAGGAAAAATGAACAAATGACATAACACCACGCTATAGAAAGATCCTGCATGAAAACCACATTTAGATTCTAAAAAAGTGGGATACTAAAGGGCAAAATTGGTAGTCATTTCATCATATCTCATTAAAACCTTGTACACATGGATGAATGTCACTGTGAGAATATGCTCCTTGTACAAAGATGTTGTATCGGTTACCAAAAATTGACAGCAAAAACTTATATTTTTGAAATTCAAAAAAGTTATTTGACAAGAGCCATAGTAAATATCCATTAGGCAAAAAAATTGCTTTTGAAAGAAAAAAAGAAAAAAAAAAGAAAATGAAAGCATTGCTTTTTCTGCAGGAACATTAGATTGTTAGAGAGGCTAAAGGAATTGCATAAGTGTCAATTATTAGAAAGCACTAGTTACAATGCCAAAGAATTATGCAATATTAAAAAAGAATTAAATAGAAGCGTTAGCCATTTAGAAGTGTCATCCAAACTTAAGTGTAGATCAGGTGCATTAAAGTTAGTAGAAGTAGAAGTATCATTCGAGCAAAAAAAGATGTTATAAAAAGAAATGTTACTTCAAGAATAAGAAGCTGGTAATTAACTAATCCCATTACAAATAGAGAGTATATTAAAATGGATTGTCTTTGACAAAACAA
Source organism: Pouteria campechiana (assembly GCA_036873735.1). NCBI lineage: Eukaryota > Viridiplantae > Streptophyta > Magnoliopsida > Ericales > Sapotaceae > Pouteria > Pouteria campechiana. The sequence continues at coordinate 17,125 of JAYJMB010044132.1, forward strand.
AAATTTCCCTTGTTAGTAGTGACAAAAGAAAAATTAAAAGCCTTTATCAACAATGACAAAGGTAAATGTAGGAAGAAAAAATAAAAAAAAAACTATACAATTTTATTTAGTCAAGGCATCCATGACTACCCTTAGCTCAATAATCTGACATCGAGCATTTGCTAGCTACTCTTCTAGGGCCTTCTAAGCCTCCATGTGCCCAATGGCATGTTCAATAAGGTGTCGATCAACCACTCGAAGTGATGGGCGAAGTTGTGTTGAGCTTCAAGGAGCTTAATCTCTCCAAGCAATATGCCAATCTCTTCATTGGAGGCTGATTGATTCCACGAATTGGAACTCTATGAGTCCATCTTTGGAATATTCTTCAATTGTTAGCAGATGACAATGAGCAATACCTTATATAGATTATTGAGGACAAGTTCCTAAGCATTGGAAAAACTGATGCAAATAGCAAAGTTCAACAAGGGCTAAGAATAGCTTGCAGCGACAACGCTATATGGATTTACATCAGCACTAATTCACGAACCTATATTTTACAAGAATCATAAAGTAGAAAACAAAGCCTCATGAAAGCAAGCATAGAAGACTCGTAAAAATAAGAAGGACAGATTTCACCACGGCTCCTGGCTAATTTTGGGAATCATAACACAAGGTAAGCCCTCAATTATTTTTTCAACTCTCTCACGATCCTAGTACTATTGGAGTATTCATGTTGTGACATCCTCGATATCCTTTAACCTTTTTCTTTGTTTTACATGATCTCTAGATAGGATTCTCTGAGAGCAATTTATGTGTAACCCAAATAGTACTAACCTTGCATAAGAATTTTTATGTCATGGCCAAACAAAAAATGATCAAAGGAAAACCAACGGTCAAGATCTCCCTACTATTTGAGGGAGGCTAACAAGATGGATAGCCTTGTGGGGCCCATTCCCAAGTGTTGCATATCTCAATCTCCTTCCATCATCTAGGTGTGGGAGGTGTTTTGCTTCGTGGCAGTGGAGGATTTGGAGCGTGGATTGTATGTGGCAAGCTCCACATATTTGAGTGTGTGAATTCATAGCCCTGCTACCATTTGTCCTTTGAAAGTCACCAACACTAAATGCCATCTCACACATCACACATTTGTTTATTTATTTATTTTTTAAAATAGAAGGCATGGGAATACGAGGCGGTCAATAGCGAAAAGTGGAGTGAGGGATACATATTCGACACTAAGACTAGTGTCCAAAATCATGCTGGCGGTCCACCTTATGTTTCACAACAATCCCATCATGCAAAATATTTAAAATAAGATTTATTTTCTTCAAAATGAAAATCATGCAAATCAGATGGACAAACTAGCAAAAACCATGGGAGGAGACGTTTTGACGGTGGAAAATTTTTTAAATAATAAATAATATATTTTACAATTAATATAATTTGAATCATTAACTATATTTATGTTGGCTAAATGAATATATAAAAAAAATCTATACTATTAAAAATAGTTCATTTCACATTTTTTGTAATAAATATGTATTTTTTATAATATTTACTTAATTCTGCCCATATAAATATATGATCTGAATAATTTTTAATATTAATAAGTTAAATTATATTTTAATTACTTTAAAATATAAGATGAACCATTTAAGTGATTTTTATTTCACCTGAGCGGCTCTAGGCAGAAAGGTAAATTCTAAGGTATGCCTAGTGTGGGGAGGGGTTCGAATTTAGAAATAATATCAAGTATTAGTCATGTAAGTATAAAAATAATAAAATCTTTATTTTCTCAATGAAACTTATGAACATGAAATTATAGTTTAAAATTTTATAAATTAATATAAAATATAAAAAATATTCAGTATTTTATTTTATATTAATTTATAATTTATAAAATAAAATACAATATTATTTCTTATAAAATTTAAATAATATGAAATATATTAGGGATAAGCTTCTTACTTCCTTTGAGTTTGACGCTTCCCAAAAGCATAACCTCCTAAAATATATATCCATGGTACACTCTGTGTAATCTTATAAAATATGAAATTGACTATTTTTAATATTATAGAACTATTTTATACACTTATTTAGATAAAAGATATATATTTAATGTTTCAATTATATAAATAGTATAATTTATATAGCTCATTACTCAAAAAATTTTCCACCATTAAAATTTCTTTTAACATAGTTTCTATTGGTTTGTCCATCTAATTGCATGAAATAAATTTTATTTTAAATATTTTGGGTAGTGAAATTGAGGTAAAATATAAGCTAGAGGTGGGATCCGTGTCTCACCCAAGCCTAGGGGTGCAACTTGGGTAATTTGGAATTGAGTTGGGGTCAACCCTAACCCTAACTCAAGGTCTAAAATCTCAACCCTAACCCTAACTCAACCCTAATTTTAAAACCTCGACCCTAACCGAAATTCAAAGTCAACTTAGGGTTGAATTCGGGTTATATGAAAAAGTAAGAATGGGATCGGGTTGAGGTCAACTCTAACCCTAACTCAAGGTCTAAAATCTTAACCCTAACCCTAACCCTAACCCAACCCTAATTTTAAAACCTCGACTCTAACCCAAATTCAGTAGGTTAGGTTAGGGTTGAATTCAGGTTGAATTCGAGTTACATGAAAAAGTAAGAATGGGATCAGGTAGGGGTCAACCCTAACCCTAACTCAAGGTTTAAAATCTCAACCCTTACCCTAACCCAACCCTAATTTTAAAACCTCGACTTTAATCGAAATTCAGTATGTTAGGTTATGGTTGAATTTGGGTTAATGAAAAAGTAAGAAAGTGACACTTGTAATACTTTTCAACTATCAATTACATTTTGAAAGAAACATAATTGTGAATTAAATCAACTATCTCAAATTGTATTGAAAAATGCATCCAAATCAAGCATTTTGGTGATTTACATAATCCATTACAAATGATAAAAAGAATAAATAGAAACATTAGAATACTTTTTTGAAAGTCTCTTTGCACAACCAAGCATTTGCATTACATCCAATGGGCTAAGTTCAATCCATGCTCCCTTCTCTGGATTATAGATCTATGTACACCCTTGATAATCATTGTGTGTAGATAGATTCTCAAATTGTATGGTTCTTCCAATATCCAATAAGGATATGGAAACTCTCTTTAACTTTAAAGAGCAAGTGCATGAAGGAAGACATCAACCAAGTAGTCATATTTGAACACTCGGACAATGACATCTCAACTGCGAAGCAACAAGAGGGCATCAATCTCAAAATATAAAAAAATTGATCCTAAATAAAGAACCATTGTGTCCTTCACACCCATAATCTCAAACTAGACAATTTTAGCAAACAGAACCTATCAAAGAACTGGTTAGAAATCATAGGTTGTCATTCCTGTCTACTTCTTTACATCAACATAAATATAGGTCTGAAAGGAGAAGAGTGTCAAAGGAAACAAATGCAACATCAAAGCTTGCTTTCTTTGAATAAAGAAGGAGAAAACTAAGTTAACTAGATAAGCCTACAACCATTGTAATATGAGCTATTGATACCTAATATTAAAGTTGGGGCACAACCTATCTACTTCAAAATGCAAAAATATTTACATAATGTAAAAAGGATTAGATCCAATCCCAATGGGGTCTTTGTATGAATACATCATTTTGTCTCCATAAAGCATTAGACATAGCATCCTAGAAGTTTGGCCGTCAATTTTCGAAATTATAATTAACCAAGATCATTGTATAACATAAGCCTATAAATTTTTTAAGGAGTGAAATTTTCTACTACTTCATCCATTATAGAAACTAATATTTGTCAGCCACAAATTGAAGGGCCATCAAGCTCATGTTGCTTTAAAATCCATGAACAATGCCCCATTGGACCTAATTTTTATATAGTTTAGCTCCCATCCATGCATCCCACATTTCCTCTATCACATGATACAAAAGTTCCTATAAAAGAAATATATTGCACAAGGATGCAGATCTTGTGAACATGCAAAAGTTCATGGGTTTACTTGCCCTAAGGGTTGGACACAATCCAGGTTCCCAATTTTGTAATGCCCTGCTAACTCCCAAATGAATTGCTCCAACTTGACATACAAATCTGGTGTGATTAGTTCTTTTTTCTTGTTTATAAATGCATGATACAAGGGCACAAAATTTAAAGGTGCTCACTGAACTACTGGAAAAAGAAAAGAAAAGAAAAGAAAAGTTGACTATCTTACCATAGAATGACAATAGTTAACTATAAAAAAATAAAAAAATAAAAATTAAGAAGTTATAATTTACCCAAAAATTAAAATAGGCCTAGCTTAGTGAGTGGCTTGGGTTGTTTCCGTCTGGCATAGTGGTAGCAACAATAACTTGCAACCATTGGGTGGCTTGTAGCAGGGGTGTAGCACGATCAGCAATAGTAGTCGCCGGAGGTAGCAACGATCCGGTAGGATTTGGCAGCAGTAGCAGGGAAGCAGAAGATGGGTTGATTTTGGCTCTATTCAAGGTAGAGGTTGGGAACTTGGGATAGTTCGCCGGTAAAAGAATGGCAGCCGATCGAATGTGAGGAAGACATCTTTCTTCTTCAACATAATAGCTTGGGAGATCGGAGATGAGGTAGCTCAGAGCAGCGATGACAACTAAGACGGAAGCAAGACTATCGATAGTAAGGAAAGACAGATGGCCGACGAAGAGGAAGATGGCCAGATGGGGAGGCCGGAAAGTGGAAGAGGAAGATGCTCTCTCAGTCCGTTGGTTGCTCTCTCTTTTTCTCTAAAAAGGGGCGCTTGGGCGTGCGAGATAACGAGGCCAGAAAGGGAGTGTGGTGGCAGAATCAGAAGAGCCTTTATCTTCTCTACAAGGATGTCTCATCTGGGCAAGTAGGCGTGTGAGGCAACGGGGGTGAGAGGAGTGCAACAGCAAGGGAAGGGGAGACACGAGACTCATTGTCTCATTAGGGTTGGTCGATTATGGTAAATTTCACCATTTTATATATAATATATTTAATTCGGGCATATTTGGGCTAATCCGGCCGGTTTCTTCTCAACCCATTTGGGCCCAAATTGAATTTCGGTCGAGTTCAACCCAAATTCATTTTAAGCTTAACCCAAACCCAAAAAAACGTTAAGCTAATTCAGACAAGTTCGGGTTAACTTAACCCACAATGCACTCCTACGCAAGCGGCTGTCTTTTTTTACACGGATGGGTGCAAACGGTGTTTAATGATGCTAACTTTCACGGGACACGTGGCAGTATCCATGTGTATTCACACCTCAATATGGGGATTCGCCACACATGATTGGCGCTGGAAGATTTTTTAACAGTATGTAGGTCCCACATCTCGAGCCGATTTTAGGAAACTGCGTCGGTGCTGTCGTTGTATGCCTAGGCGGATTGCACGTATACCCTAGAGCCGAGTAGCGACCTACCTCCATCCACGCGCCACGTGGCGGACACCCGCGAACTAGCCGAGGATTTCCAGCGCACAATAGGGCGAAAGAAAGAGAGGGTAGAAGGCACGGGGAAAAATCTACAGAATCCAACACAAATCGGTAACTCCCCTCCTACAGAATCCAGCGGCCGGCGCTCTCGCGTCAGCTGCAGCGGTCTGCACCGATGGCAACCACCCTAGAACATCGAGGTAGAATGCTTGCCGAAGAAGAGCGCCGGGTTGCTGAGATCCTCCTGGAGCTGCCCCTGCTTCTTGAGCCCCTCAGATCCCTCTCCGCCATCAGCTGGGGCAGGAAAAGGAGGAGATCTTCGTTCCCGTCTGCCCCTTCTCCCCAGCCTAGTGGCGAGAGAACCCATTCGAAGGTGGAGGCTGCGAGTCCTGCCACTCCTCTCTCCTTCTTCCCCAGCGATGTGGATGAAGATTCGAGGCCCAAGATTTCTGGAAGAAGAGATTCCAAAAAGAAGGTGGGTCTTCTGTTCTTTGTCAATGATCTTGTTATGGAATTTCTTTTCTGGGTTTTTTTCATCATATGATGCGGTTTTAGAAGGTGGGTCTCTTCCGGTTTTGATTTCCGTATCGTCTTCAACCGCGAATCACGGTTTTTGGCCTATTGTTCTGTTTTCTCTAGAGCATGTTTTTGGTAGAGGAAGGAAGAGAAGGGATATTATGCAAAATTCCTTTCCAAGGCTTTGGTTCTTTTGTTGACATGTTACGCCGTGTGTTCTGTTATTCATGTTTGGATGTTTGATCTGGATTCTACAGTCGCATGAGGAACTGAAAGAGGAGGTGGCTAGGTTATCTGCTGAGCAAATCCAGCTAGAACATGTGAGACGTTTGATTTCATCTTTTTTTTCTTGGTCCCTTCTATCTGTATCTGATTCATTTCTCAATTTGTTATTACTGATGGTGGCTGACTTCTCTGTTTCATGCCTCTTGAACAGGAGTGTACAAAAAGGAGAGAATACCGGGACGAGCTCCAGGCTTTGAATTTACGGTTAAACTCACAATTGAAAGAGAAGCAAAGTCGGGTAATTTTTTTCTTCATTTCCTGTTTTTCATTTTTATTTTATCACCCGTTCCTCCGCAATTTTTGTCGACCTTACCTTTTTTGAACCAGACTGGAGAAATTATCTGGTTCTGTTAGAACACTCAAAACTCACGGCACGCCTGTTAGGAGTATGTAGTCGAACTGTCCATATTAGACCAGGCTCAATTTCAATTGGCCACGACGCAAAAATGGGATCAATCAGATGATGATCTAACATACACATTCGTTCCTTACAAAGACCGAATGTTTTTAGGATAAGCTTCCTGACAGATCACCTGTACAGCTGATAAATGGCAGTATAAGGCTAGCTGGAAAATTTGTATATGGGGTCCAACTGCGAAAAATGATGCATGGCCGACACCCAACAGAGCTTGAATTGAATATCTCCATCTAATCCTCTTTTTATACAACCCCAAAGTCAACATGTCACAGCCCCGAGTTGGGCCGCAAGTGTGCACCGCGCCATTTTAGAAGTTTTAGTTTCCATTCTCTACTCCTTTAGGCCGCCCTCATTTTTTTTGTTGACTGGATTCTTGGTTTCCAAGGAGAACTCATTTCGTGGGCCCGCCTGCCCACATTTCAATTTTTATACTAAGCTTATTAGTAGTGGAAAAGGCCCTGATGTTCTTCTTGTCTTTTGGCAGTTGTCTCAGCAGGCATGTTACCAGCCTCATCTGAGCCAGTGCAGAAGCTTTGATCTCGTTGGCAATTTAACAGCAGCAGCAGCAGCTTTCCAAGGAAATGAGTATCCTAACATCAGCCATCTGTTGGTGCGGCCTACAAGTGCTGATTGTCGGACAGAAGATACCGCTGGAGTCCCATCCAGTGAGGGGCAGCCTTCATTGGCATGGACATCATCAAGGTCTGGATTGGCACTGGAGAATCACGGCATGCCTGTTGGTATTTTGGATCTTAATGCCCCTCCAAAGGAGGCTTTTAGCTTAGATTTCATACAGCTTACTACTCAGTTCAAGAACAAGGCAGCCATTGCTGCTGAGGCGAGGAAAAGGAGGATGGAGATTAATAGGGGGAAGAGCTCTCTGGCCTTGAAACTGTCACGTCTTAGGTAAACCAATGCTGTGATTTCTCTCTCTTTCTTGTGGAGTTGTCTAGTCTCAATTTTCACGGGCCATGAATTTCTGTACTCTTTCGATTCTATGATTGAGTCCATTAATGGCGGGAATAGGGCCATACCTCCATTCATCTTATGGTTGAAAATTTCATAAATCCACCGCGTTTTCCAGATTAAAGCTCCAAAAAATCCGTCATATCATGGGTCAAATCCACATGCTGCCCCTTAAGGATTGATCATGCAGATCTTGGCCGTTGAGCCATCTTTTCAAAGATTCATCTCTTTTTGTGAATCACAGCTACAGAAATCCACCGTCTCATGGATTAGGTCCTAGATTGTAATCTGTTGCATCCAAAAAGCTTAATCATATGGGATCTTCAGAATTGATTTGTTTTTTCAAGATCTATCCCATGGCTTTGATTCCTCCTGGACTAATATTTCGTTTGAGATTTAAGCACTTTTACAGAAGTGCTATTGTAGAAGTGTGTTCAAAAGAAGCACTAATTTGTAGTTTCCACCTAAATGCCGAAAATAGCTTTTACGGTGAGAAAAAAGCATGATAAAAGAACATGTGATCAAACTGAGCCCCTTGCAAAAACACATTTACGCCTGCAAAATGCTGAAACTCCCTTACAATGTACAGCCAAACAAGCCTAAAAAATGAGAGAAATCACTGCTTCTAGCTGATTTTCTCACTAGTAATTACGCTATAATTGCAAAGCCTCTGATCTAAGCATGCACAACACACTTAACTCTAACCAAACTTTGTTGTCTATCATAGGCTAAATGGCAAATATCACTCCGTTTTTTGCTTCTTTCTAGGTTTCTCATGGGATTATTCAAAATGCCGATGAAGCAAAAAGATCACTAGACTTGCGATCTTAACTCAGAACACATGGTTTCTGATCAATTAAATGACAAAGACTGCCCGCTCTTGATATTTAAAGAAGTTAGATGGAGAACATTGACCATATAATTAGATTATCATGGGCCTTGCCTAGCTACCAAGTCTTTAGCGCTGCATGGCTTTTCACGGGTTAACCAAAGAGGAACTACTAACTTTTAGTGTCTCACGGGTTAAATGGAAAACTTTCACCACACAATTAGACTATCATGGCCTTTGCCTGACTGCTAAGTCCTTTAATCACCTAGCCTAATAGTTTTTAATGGGTTAAATGATAAAAAAAAAAAAAATGCCCGCTTTTAGTGTCTTATGGGTTAAATAGAAAACTTTCACCACAAAATTAGTGTTAGAAATAAACATGGAAATCCAAATCTTAGTATAATTAGAAGTTTTCTACTTACGCAGTTTTTCTATTTTCGCAATATTAGTCCAAGTAGGTTTGGGTATTGTTGTTTAGAGTCGGTCTTGTAATCTGTATAAACCCGTTTAGGTTTAATGCAATGCAAATTTTTAAGTTTGATTTTTCCTTCAAGTGGTATCAAAGCCGGGAGAAATCGGTGGTTGAAAATATGCATCGCAGCAGATTCAACCAGGTTCCCATCTGGTTTGCGTGACGACATCTCATAGGTCGGAGGCTCATCGGAAACAGAGGCTGCGTCGACCTCATACAAACGAAGCAGAAGGCTTTGTCGGGTTCGTGGTTCGAGAACCGAAGGACTAGGAAGCTGTGTCGCCAGCAACAAAGGAGAAGCAGCAGTGGCGAATCACTGGCAGCAGGCAGCAACAGCGGAAGTGGGAAATCTCCAGCAATGTTTTTCCTTCAATTTCTGGCGACCAGAGTGCAGATCAAGTGCAGAGTGGAGCTTTCCGCCGTCATAAATTTTTTGTGATTTTTTGGATGGCTCAGATTGCCCACCCGAAGGTCAATGACGACAGCGTGGAAGGCATCAGCGGCTGCGGTAAAAACCCATTCGGGTTTCTATCATTCGTGCAAGGCGGTGCACTGTGATTTGGTGCGTCGCAACTGATAAAAGCTGAAACACACGGGGACAGTGCGTCGCGACAGATAGAAGAAAGAGCAAAATTTTGCAAGCCCATATCTCGTGATCTTGGAATCTGATTTTAGTGATTCAAGTGTCGTTTTTACGTTTTGGGACGTTTGAATCACATGGATGATTTAGATGAAGTGAATTCTTCTTAGATCATGACTTTTAAAGTTGAGAAATTGGTAAATTCATATTTTCATAACTAAAGATCTAAATCAGATGATTTGGGAGTCGATTTTTATATTTTTTAGCATTGGGAATATAATGGATTGGTTAGATTGAGTAAATTGTGCTTTGTTTAATTAGATCTTTGGTGAAAAGTTTACTAGTAATTCAATTTGAGTCAAGTTTGATCATATAAGCATTAATTCCACCTAAAATATGTTGATTGTAGTAGCAATGGTAAAATTGATATTTATAAATTATATAATTTGAAGAATTAAAGGAAGTAATTATCTTTGAGCATGTAACCTCTCTGATGTGATTGATGGAGAAGAGGTCAAAGGACTAAGAGTTGACCAATCAATGTTAATTTGGAAGAGGAAGAGATAGAAGACTTTTATTGTCCTCGAGAAGATGATATGCAAAGAGATCTAGACACAAGTTAAAAATCTTGTTAATTTATTTCAAGTTTGGGTTAAACTTAAGAAGATAACTGGTAAAGATAGAATTCAAAATATACCTATGGAATATTTTATGATTGATTTTGATGCTGATGTATTTATTGAGAATGAAATTATTCAGGTTGAGATACCAAAAGAATAATGTTGAGTAGTAATCAAGCCTCAAGAGGTAGAATACATGACATTTGAAAAATAAGGATAAGAAGAAAATTCAAATATCATTAAGATGGAAAAATTATTAAAA
>JAYJMB010044143.1:13299-29544 GCA_036873735.1 Pouteria campechiana
ATATTCGAATTTTATTAGTCGACTGTGGGACCACAACCGCAAACATTCTGCTTTAACCTGACACGTGCACAATTTTCTGGGTGCATGAAGGGAGTTGCCCGAGTATCGTCCAGTGGAAAGGTGACGAAATCGGGGTGACAGCGAGGAGTATAGGGAAGAGGGCGCACGAATGTTCTATGCATATAAAAGCTGACTCAACCAACATAGAAAGTAATTTCTCCGGGATTTTTAGTCTGATGTCCACAGTCATAGTTCAATTAATATGATCTTAACAGTGGATTAAAATTATATATTTTCAAGAAAAATTTTGGTTTAGGCTATCGTAATTTCCACTCTTGATCCTTAGCATCTTGATTTTACCACTCATGATCCAATAGAACAAAAAAAATATAAAATTAGAAATTAAATAATATAAGTTTTTGGTTTGCACCAAACCTACTCTCTAAATAATCCTCGATAAAGATCCCGCAAGACATAAAAAATGTCAGAGGGCACTGGAATTATCCCAACATGGGCACTCCAATATAAATCAGTAAGGGACCTTAGAAGAAGGTATAAATAATAAAGAAAAAGCCTTTTTTAAGAGAGTATATACCTAGTGTATTCATAGTTGAGCATGAGGGATATATGCACGTAAGAACATATGAAATTCGTACATAAATAGGATAAAGATTCTTGTTTAGAGGAGGATTCTGTAAGAATACACATCCCTAGTTCTTTTAGAATTTCCTTTTAGGGAACAATTTTGGAGTCTTACAGAACCTTATTGTAATTTGGAAAAGGCTTTCTATTAGAATAGGAATCTAATGTAGCATGATACCATCTAAACAATGGATATCTTATGTAAGAGATCCCTGACACTAGTCCCCTTAAAAAAAAGTGGTGGAACCTATCTTCTCATTCACTCTATCTTCTGTGCATGCTTTCATTATGTTCAATTTACGCTTCCGTTATTTTATTATCACAATGCTTCTGCATGCTTCTATTTGAATGGTGCTTCTGAGATGTGATGATTGTGATAAACACAATGCGTAGTTTTCCGGAGCCAAATAGTAGATTCGTTTTAAATGACTTTCACTCCTACAAAAAAGATATGACTAAGAGATTTTCAAAACATAAATATTTATGATACAAATCGAGAAAGTGCTGGTGAGGATATGTAAAAAGTATTTGAGAATAAAACTAAAAATTATTATTCATTTGTTCATGCTTACGTTACCGCCTACCCTTCAGCTTCATTAAGACAAAATTTTGATGACTCAGTTAAGTGTGCCCTTCAACTCAGTTAAGCTAGAATTTTGATGACTCAACTAAGTGCGCCCTTCAACTAAGTTGAGCCACTATATCGGTGACTCAGTTGAGTGTACCCTTCGACTTAGTTGAGCCAGAATTTCGATGATTCAGTTGAGTGCACCCTTCAGCTTAGTTAAGCCAAAATATTGATGACTCAGTTGAGTGGACTCTTCGACTTAGTTAAGCCAAAATTTTGATGACTCAATTAAGTGCGCCCTTCGACTCAATTGAGTTGAAATATCAATGACTCAGTAGAGTACACCATTAGACTCAGTTGAACTGAAATTTTGATGACTTAGTTGAGTGCGCCATTCAACTCAATTGAGACGAATTATCGATGACTTAGTTGAATTATCCTTCAACTTAGTTGAGCCAAAATATTGGCAACTTAGTTGAGTTGCCCTTCGATTTTGTTAAACTGGATGGTTTACTAAGACCACATTTTTTGTTTCCTGCACCAAATTCCATTAGAAAGAGTAATAATAGAATAAGATAGTTTAGTGAAAGGAAAAAAAACTAATATTTAATTGATATATATGAGTGAGGGAGAATTTTACTGATGATACATCATTAAATGTTGAAGCCTTTAAGTTATATCTTCCATTGATTTTGTAGTTGACCAGCCTTGTTGTTTAGGGCCTTGATCCTGTTGAAAATAGGTAACTAAAATATTGGATATCATTTCATTTAATCTACTATGTGTGATCTAAATTTTTCAATGAAATCTATTATATAATCAATATTTTCAATAAATTTTTCAATTTTTGATAGTCAAATTCTTGTCTCATAATAATCATAGATTGAACAGTATTCATCTAATCATAATAAAGAGGCAAATAAATTGAATAGCACCCAAATATCTTATTTTATTGATTCAAAATAATAATAATACCGGATCTGCCCTTTCGTAGCAACTTGCAATTTAAAAATACTGAATTTGTCTTTCATAGCAACCAACAATTTAGAAATACCGAATCCACCCTTTTGTGGCAACCTACAACTTTAGAAATACCGGATTCACCATTCATGGCAACCTATAATATTAAAAATATTGGATCTATCCTTCATGATAACCTACAATATTAGAAATATTGGATCCATTCTTCATGGCATCCTATGACTCAAAAAACACTAGTTCTACCTTATCGAGATATACAGATGAACAATCTCCTCTTATATAGAAAAAGAGAGAAAGAGAAAATATCATAGATAGATCTAAGCAAGCAAGCTTTGAGAATATCCAATAGCTGTGAACTACGAATTGGGGAGATTGGAAAAACCTGCTCTAGATGGAAATTGAAACAGCCTCTAATTCAATTAAAATAATGTGAATATATTTCATGTCGATAAGAAATAGAGGTATTGTAAGATATAAGGAGGACTATATAGAAAACTTCCAAGCAATTCATTCTTTGACATAAAAATATTTCTTATCTCCCTTTATTGATTAGTGGAGTTTTGATTTGTCGACCGGTCCTAAATGGTTACAAGAAATGACCTTCATCAATGAGGGAGCAAGCATGGTGATTAATCACATTCAATATTTAAGTGATAGAAAAGACTAATAATCAGGTTGATGTTTGAGAATTCTGATGTTGCCTCTATAAACATAGGAGCTTCCTTAGCCTTTCCTCAAGGACTTCGGAGATGTCAAAGGGAACTAATCCTCTAGATGAACAATCAACAGGCTTTTTAGGACAAAACTAACACTCACCCTGTGCATTGAAGCTCTATAATCCCAACATAGAGAGACAATAGAAAAGTATATTTTCCTTGCTATAATCACTCCAAATGCTTTTTCGAATAGTATGTCAAGAACGAAGTCTGAAAAATGCCTTCAAGTGTTCGACAAATAGGATACCAAGCTACTGAATACTGTGATGCAGGATTTAGATCATGTGCTTAAACATATCACTCATAATTACAATATGTCCCATGCATGCTTGACATGTGGAGAGAGAGATAGTAATACTCCAGCCAACTTTTGATTTGAATGATGAGACCTATGACTTTTTTCAAAATTATGGGGTTACCTCTAAATTAACTATCCAACACCTTTTGCGCTGATCTTGACGAGCCAACCTTCCAAGCTAGATGACAAGCACGGTAATTGCAACCCTCACTGATTCCCATCTCCTCTAGCATCTTGTAATCAAAACCTGTAGAGGCAATCAAAACCTGCACCAAACAATAATCTTTTAAACAATGAAGAAATAAATTAAAGAATCTCATGCAACACTTTTATTGTCCATTGCGGAGGCATTTTTCGCAGATATGATGTAGGTTTTGACAAATATCCAATGGTTCTTCACTTTGGATGCATCTTGCTTGAGAGACATCAGATGGCTAGGACAGAGTGGAGGAGGTTGCTAGTCGTTACAGTTGGTGCCGTTGGTAGCAACAGGAAAAACAAAAATCACTATCGCTTTTGGATGTTAGTAGCTCCATGGTCTTCAATGAAAAAACATGAATAGAAACATAAAAATAATAAATAAATAGCTTGAATTAAATGGGCAAGCATGAAGCAAACTACAGGCGTCTAGCAAGGCAATGCACCGATGCTTCCTCGCAACATCGGCGTGAGCCAAAGCTAAGTCCCTTGAATCTGGCTGAAATCCAAGGGAGAAAACAACAACTTTTGAAGCCAAATTCTCATTTGTCAAATTAAGATCAGCAACAGTGGTGGTCGAAGCCCATCACTAAAACCACTTTAGGACAGAATGCATCACTAAAACCACTTTAGGATAGAATGCGTCACTATAACCACTCCTGGATAGAATGCATATACACTGAGCTTGGAAGAATAAACCTCTAGAAATGGATACGCAGGAAAAAAGATGGGCAATCGCTGTTGTGTTTACCACCAATAGAGGAGAAGTTGAATCCTAAATCATCAACGGCAGCAGAACTTACTGGAAGGAGAAGGATCCAATGTTTGTGGCTATGATTTTCTTCAATTTTTGGTGGCCTAAGTGGGGATCCAATGCCTTGGGGAGGTAACTAGAGTTGGAACGTCCCTAGCGATTGGTTGGTTGGTACAAATTATCTAGCGGATAGTACATTGGTAGTGGTACATCAGGGCAGCGGCGACAACAAAACCCATCTCTCTGTGCTTGCATTGGAAGGTGATGCATAGAGAGATGGTGTGATATAATGAATAGAAGAAAAAAGAGGCATCATATTGAGGTCCATACCTTATGACCTAAAACTTGTATTTTGGTGATTTCAGTGTCACTTTCTAGATTTTTGGATGCTTTGAATCACATAAAAGGTTTAGTTTACACAAATTTTGCTTCTTTGTGAATGTTTTATGCAACTTGTTCCTACAGATGGTACCAATATTTGGGTCACACGAAACCTGCTCTCTAGATAATCCTAGATAAAGGTCCTGCAAGACAGAGAAAATATCAGAAGGCATTGGGGGTGGTCCTAGCACAGGTACTTCAACACTCAAGTAAGGGACCTTAGAAAGGGGTGAAAATAATCAAGAGAACCTTTTTTAAGAGAATACATACCTAGTATATTTATAGTTGAGCATAAGGGATATATGCACACAGAGATATACACAATCTATACGTAGATGGGATAAGAATTTCTATCTAAAGGAAGATTCTAGAAGAATATGCATACCTAATTCTTTTAGGATTTCCTTTTAGGGAATAGTTCTAAAGTCTTGCCATATTGTAGTTTGAAAGAGGCTTTCCATTAGAATAGGAATCTGACGTGATGTGGTACCATCTGAACAATTGATATCCCGTGTAAGAGATCCCTAACAACATGTTTGGGCCAATAAATAATAAAATGAAGAAAAATAAACTTAGTTTATTTTGTTGTATGAAAGATGAATTTGTTGAGTCAAAAGCTCTAGTTTTGATGATTAACAAAACCTATTAATGACTTAATTTAAGCTAATAATTATGTTGCTAAGATTTGTAATTTTGAATATAGCTTTGGAGTTGAGTAAAAGAACTTTCAGAGTTAATAAAGAAGCTTTGAAGTCAAAAAGAAGAGCTTCAGGGTTGAGAAGATGAAGCTTCGGAGTCAAAAAGAATAGGAAGTTCGAATTGATAGAGGAGCTTAGGAGGAAAAGAAAAGACTTTGGAGTTAACAGAGAAAAGAAGCTTCAGAGCTGATGGAAAAGCTTTGGATGCAAGAAAGGTAACTTCAAAGGTGGGGTTGTCAAGCATCGGAGGAATCAGCGCAACTTCGGAGAAGAAGATATGAGCTTTGGATGCAGAAGAAGCTCCAGAGGTGCAAAAGATCTATTGGGGCAGGAGCATCCGAAGTTATGACTTTGGATGATCCAGAGATGATCCAAGTACTTCAGAGTTGCGAAACACTCACTTCAGATAATCAACAAGTAGCTTTGGAGGCGCAAAATGAACTTCGGAGTTGACAAAGCATGAGCGTCCACGACAAATGGATTCCAACCTTTAGAGGCTCTGAAAGTGACTTCAAAGACTTCAAAACAATACAACAATACAGTGCCATGTGGTTTACAGCGAGGCATTCACAACGGTCAAAAATTTAGGAAGCAATGGCTAGTTTGAAATGAAACTTATAAAAAGGAGTTCCAAAGAAAGAAAGAGAGGTTTTAAGAGATTAAGCTACGAGTGCAACTTGGGTCATTTGGGATCGGGTTGAGGTCAACCCTAACCCTAACCTAAGGTCTAAAACCTCAACCCTAACCCTAAACCAACCCTAATTGTAAAAGCTCAACCAAGGTCCAAATTTAGTAAATCACATTAGGGTTGAATTCGGGTTATGTGAATAACTAAAAAAATGACTATTCATTTTAAACATTCAAATGAGATTAATCCATCACGTACTGAAAATTTACATGTCCAACATTAAACTAAAATTCAAAGTTCCAAATCCAAATAAGATAATAAGTTTATCAACTAGCTAAATAAAATAAAAGTTAAAAAAATCCAATGAAATTTTTAAAAAGGACATGGAGATGGAGATGAAACTAGGGGGATAAGATCAACTAGAGGAAAACAAACTTATACTAAGAATAGAGATGAGGATCATGGGAATGATATAAGATTGGTAGGTCATATGTGCTTCCCATAAGAAAATTTAAAAATAGGAATAATGTAATATGAATTACGAGAAACAAAAAATATATAGTTTTTCGTTTTGTAACTAATTATATGTAATTCGGGCGGATTTTTGGTTGGGTTTCCATCAACCCAAACCCAACTCAAATTAAAAATTTGGGTTTGGGTTAACCTAAATTAGAATTCGGGTTCCCTAGAAAATGTCGGGTTGGTTTGAGTTAACCCAACCCAAGTTGTACCCCTAGATTAAACACAAAACAAACATAATAACTCAAAGTCTGAAAAGGTGCATCATCTCCAATAAGCTTCAAAAAACAAAGAGCTTCAAAAATTCATCACTTAATAATCAAGGGAGATCTGAAAGCACTATGAGCGTAATGTTTTATCTTTATTACACAATCACATAAGGTTGGGACTCAAGATTTGTATCCTTCTAGACTCCTAATCTAGGCAAGAATCCTCATCTCACTCATATACAGGCTATGTATGTATCCCGGCTATCACCCACATTTAATTATAAATACACCTAGGTATGTATTTCGAAACACGAGCTTTCACTACCATCCCATCATCTCTAAAAGAGTCCCCTTACTAACTTGAGTATCAGAGTATTTACGTTGGGAACACCCCTAGCATCCTCTGACCTTTTGTTCTAGTCTTGTGGGATTCAAGGCGGGATTATCTCGAGAGTCACATTAGCATTCTGTTTGGGGATGACCCAAATAATTATGCAATATCTATTTTGTCTATTTAGCAACAATACACTACTTTATTCTAAGAGATCTTTGCTTTTTTTTAAGTATGTGATTTAAAAAAGTATAAAATATCTATTATTTTCTAAACATGTTATACAATACCAAATTTATATTTTTATGTAAGTGGAGTTTTATGTCTCCATCAAAGTTGCTCACTTGGTTGGAGTCCATAGTGAATGAAATCAAGTTCAAGATTTACATTAAATGGTGAATATTGAATAAGTATCAATCATGATATTTTTATTAAGGTGAGCCACGCTAGATGAAGCTCATAATGAATGGCTCTTTGTATAGGTCTTATTTTTTATTTAGTTATTAGATTAGCTATTGGATTAATCATTGGATTAGCTAAAGAGTCAACCTAGTGCATAAAGCTCTTGCACATTATAGGGTTTGGGGAGGACATCCATGTATTAGCTATTGGATTAATTTTGCATTAACTTTTTTTATATTTCTAAATTAAATTTTATTTAATTTTGAATTATTTTTATTATAAATTTTAGATCAACTTTGGGTTTAGCTTTTAGATTAACTTCTTGATCATTCTTTGTTTGTTAGTTCATGTTTGTTGTTGGAATGACATAAATATTTTGCAACTAAAATATAATTTTTTAATAAGTACTTCGTTGTAATATTTCTAGATGGGATGAACAATATATATTTATTTGGCAATAATAATAATAATCACAAGATAGCTAATTTGTTAAGTGTTTGAGCTCATTTCATTATTGATTCAAATGATGAATGATTATAAGTGGATGATTTGTCATAAAATCACATGTTCAAAGGTGATCAAAATGAAAGATTTATTATAATACTAGGATTAAAGAGCTAATTATTTTATAAATAGTTTTCTTATGTTAGTTGGAAGCATAAGCTATTTTGTTATCCAATTGGGGGAAATCATTTTTTTATTTATATGTATTTAACAGATTTTTATCAGACCTTTATGCCCAACTACTTGCAAATTAATCTAGTTATCTATGCATTTTTTAAATTAAACCCTATGAGTTTAATTATTGTGTATATTAAACCTTGATAATATTAGATGGTAAAGAGATTTTTTTTTTACCAAGATACCATTCTTCTTCTTTCTTTTGAGTAATCTGAATCCATCAAACCTACAACGTATTACTCTAGCCTGAGTCAATGCAAAGTATTTTCAACTTTGGAGCCACTAGAATATGCTAATATATAAAACTCACACGATTTTGACTCTTTAGGCTAACTCTCTAGCTCAAATGTTGCATCACAATAGCTTATTATGATTAACATTCAAATTCTTGAACTCAAGTTATATTGATTTCTAAACCAAATTTCTTACCAACTGAGTAAAGTGTTATAAATTATATCAATGCCACTTTTTGGCCATTAATATATGAATATATGTAGTAAGTTTCCATCCAATGTATAGTGAAAGAGACTTTAGAATATGCTTAGTGATACTTTTAAGTCATTATGACGCCTTTTGGGCTAAAGAGTTTCTAAAGTGATAAAATCATGTTAGGTCTATGTACTAAAGGATTTTGGTGGATCAAAATCAAACAATACTTCACATTGGATATATGTGAGGTGTTATGAATGGTATTAATAGCTTGGTTAGTGAATGTTTAAAAATCAATATGACTTAAGGTCAAGGGTTTGATTATGATCTATAGCAAATCATTTTAAGGTGCCTTTTTTTGCTGAAGAGTTGGCCTAAGGAACAAAATTGTGCAAGCTTTTGATGTTAGGGGATTGTGGTAGGCCCAAAGCAAACAATATTTTATATTGGATAAAGTTGAATTATTACATGCAATCTTATTTAATTGCAACAAGAGCAAAATTTTATCCTAGTAGTAGAACAACAAAGATGATGATTAGTTACTACTCATCCATTGATGTAAGATCCCATTTTTCATATAATCCATTTTTGGGGGGTTTGGAGACTATTAAAAATGGAACCCATTTTATTGACCCATCAAACCAATCAATCTTACTTAGATGCAACAATAATAGAATCTCCTCCTAGAAGCAAGATGAGGAAGCTAAAAGGTTGTTGAAGCTTGTCCACTAACAGAGAAATATTTTTTTTTTTGTTAGAATCCATTTTTGATGGTTTGGAGGATATTGAAAATGAAACCTATTTATTGTAACCCATCAACAATTGACCATTTTTTGTGAGTTTAGATCACCCATAAGAGGGAAGAAAAATTAAATAAAAAGAAAGGCATTTTGGTGTACATGTGTGTATCCATTCCAATGCCATTTAACATGAGAACGATATGCATAATAGTCAAACTTATAGGGTTTAATTTATAAAATGCATAAATAGTTGAGTTAATTTGTAATCAAGTAAATTTAAAGGGTTTGATTTGCAAAATGCCCTAATTAAATAGAGTAGTATTTGCTTTACAATATATTCTAATTCATTTCATGTTCTAATGATTATTGCTTTGTTTATTTACCATATTAAAACCATAAGATTCTATGCATGAATGAGAATTTGTGCTTTTATCTTGTCTCTAAGTTACGGTTATTACAAATTATATGCATAAAATAAGAGAAAATGTCAAGTATAACATAAAAATTAAATAGATAAGTTTTCTTGTAAGAAGTTTATAATGATGTAAAAAACTCAAATTATTATAGATAATTAAAGTCATGTTTAGTAATGAGGAAAAGTGGTAAAAATCACTTTTAATTTTTCTCATTTCTTCTTAATGTGATATTTAATTATCTCGACAATCCTACTTTTTTCTTGTTATTACTATATTTCAAAAAATGAAATTACTTTTTATTTTTTATTGGTACTCTTTATCTTTTTATTTAAAAATCTTATTTATTTTAATGTAATTCACTTTACACATTATCTTTTTATTTAAAAAGCCTCTTTATTTTTTTATTTACTTTAACATTAATTTTTATTTAAAATACCTATCTTTTTTATTTTTATTCACTTTATTTTCAATTACTACCGCATATCCTATCACATCATTTTCCCTTTTTATTGTACTTTTTTAGATTTTTGTCTCTTTTCCACCTTATTTCTTAATTTCTAAATGGTCCTTTAGGGAATTAAGAAAATAGTTGGGAAAAAAAAGGAACATAAAAATGTAAAGGAAAAGAGAATAAATGATGTAATACAATAGAAGATAATGACTAAAAAAGTGAATAAGAACAAAATAGGTAAATTTTTTATATAGAAATAAAAAATTAATGATTAGAAATATATAATAACAAAAAAATAAAGTTATTGTATAGTTTAAATATTATATTACATATAGAAGGGACGCTAAGGGTAGATAAACATCACATCTAATACTAAAGGAGAGGATAAAAATGATAGTTTTTACCAGTGTTATCAAAATCGGTTTAGCCCGACTAGGTCCAATAGTAGAATTTTTAAATTTTTAATATTATTAATATAATAAAAGGATAAATTAAAGTAGTAAAGTATGATACAAAAGATCTATATATTTAAATTAATATTTATAATTTAGATCTTTTTAATTATGCTCTATTATTTTTATTTTTATTTTTAAAAAAACTAGTTCATGACCTGGTGTAACTGGGAATTAGATGCTTAACCGATTCAACAATCAGTCAAGTTTTGATAACACTAGTTTTTACACACCATTTTTAATTTCATGTGCTTTTACACTTCTTTATGGTAAACTAAACATACAACTTAATGTAAAATGGGTGTAAACGACACCTATTTTCACTACTTTTATTTGATAAATATCTTACACTCTTTCCATGTCATAAAAATATCCTTATATTTTTTAATTATATTTATATATTACTGTTATTACTCATGTCTCATTTCACAAAACTTATCATTTTCAACTTTTAATCATATTTTTCTATGGTCATTATACTATTTTATCTTTATTTTAATACTCTATTCTTATCCTATTACATAGTTGATGTTACCTATTTTATTTGTATGTCTTTGATAATTTTTTTTAGAATATTTTTCTTTTACATCCTTTTAGCATTGACATCACCTATTTTTATTGTTTTTATATTACCTATTTTAGGTGAAGTTTATTTATTTTATTTTTAATCATTAACTTTTTCTTATCAGGTCATTTTCTTCCCTTTCATGACTTTTCTTATAATATTTTTTTCTTTGGTACATACTTTATGCTTGACTTAAGAATCCAATCTTCCATTTTATGAGTTAATTTAGATAAATCATATAAAAAATAAAGAGCATAAAAATATTTTATCGAATATAATATTTACCACCCTCAACCATTTTACTTTCTCTCATTGTAACATTTTAGGTAGTGGTGCAACTTGAGTTGATTTGGATTGATTCTTTAATCTACTTTATCCTATATTTAGGTGAGTTATTTTTTAGGTCGTATCCTACTTTTTCTAAGATAGGGTTGGTTTGGTTCCAAGGCAAAATTGATTTTTTAAATTTAGTTTAATCAAATTATCAACTAATTGTATAGTCTTATTATATATGCTCCAACCATGAACAAAAAAACATTATTTTAAAGTGAATGAAATATGCCACAAAATAAAAAATAAAAATAAATCAAAATTTGTGAATCATTTTTATTAAAAATCATTAGCAAAAAATATAAAAGTTTGGACTTTAACCCTTTTCTTACTTGTCTAATATCTAAAAGACATTCCAATTATACTTAATTTTTGCACCTATCGGATAAAGGTAGAGATAATTAATAACTTATTAACTTATCGAGCATGAATTTTAATATTTCATATATATAATTTGTTGACTAATGTAATAAAACCTATCAAATAATCTTTAAGTTTTAAAAAATAAATACATTTACCATATAATAATATGAAATATACAAACAATTAAGAAAATAATTTAAATTATGTTAACTTGCTAAGTTTTTTTTTTTTAATAATTTATGTGGATCAAGTTGGTTTGAATATCGATACTTTGAACGAAACCTACCTAAAAGTAGAGGTGGGTTGAAGACCAAACCTATCCTTTTTAGACATGGTTTGAATAGACAGAACTATACCTACCCTATAGGCCAGAAAGGTCCGAAATGTATAACCAAATCTTAAAAAAAAAAAAAAAAAGTTGAATTTATTTTGATTAGATCTCTGCGGGTACTCCAACCTAAGTTTCACCAAGTTGCCCCCCCTATGTCAGACCTGATTATTCTGACATTTTCATCTCAACACCTAATCGTTTATTCTTTTATCTCAATAATCGCTTTATTTTATACTTCAAATATTTTACTAACATCCAACTGCAGCATCATAAATGAAGTCTCAACAACATATCGATATCGATTTTAAGTTTCGAAACTCTTCAGTATCGCATTACCCGTTCCAAAGGAAACGACCCACGTGGCGCGACGTACGGTGTCATTTTCGGCGGGAGAAAGACGTAATGGAACTCACCCTGTGACGTGAAAAACAGTAAGTACTTATTCATCCAATTCAGTTAAATATGCGAGTTTCGAATCCGTCGCCGAGGCACATTGGCCGTGTCTGAGCCGACGTGAGGGCTTCTTTCGTCCGCCACTCCGTGTCGGTGTCTGCCACGTTGCATAAGATCCCGCACGGTCCTCTCTCCTACTCGCGCTCTTCGCGCGCATATCATCCAGGCCACGATCGCAGTGCATTTTCGTAAATCTTTTAGATTTCCATTTGGATGTTAATATTCCAATGGTGAAGTACAAAAATCCCATTTCTATTCAAGTTATGAGTTGAGATTTTAAAAAATAGATTACAGCCAACCAAAAAAGTCTAGGTCGAAAAGATGTTTTCGTGTTTGCTCGGCGCATGGCATTCCTACTCCCTGTCTTCGTGCTTATCCATTCCACGTCCCAAAAGCCAACTCATCACATGAGCGCTCTGCATGCCAGCTTTATACGTACGTTGAAGGGGTAAAATAAAAATCACAGCTATAAATTCAGGCCGAGAAAGCTTTAGGCCAACAAAGCAGTGCTGCGGTGGAGAAGGCTTTATCTGCGGTCGTACTGTTCCACATGCTCAGCATTTTAAGGGCAAGAAACACGCGGAGGTGCATGACGCGAGGCGCACGGAAGGATGACGGTGCAAACAACCGGATTGAATTCCAGGTCAGCTTTTTTCTAATCCATGCATGTTGCAGGCAATGCGCTTGAGAGGACGGATGTGGGCGCCTAGAGAGCGTGTTTTAAAGCTGTTTTCTGCAAAAAATAAAAATAAAAATAAAAAGAAATCGAAGTAACCAATCAATCTAGTTTGAATTAAATACAACGATTCCCCAGTTCAATCATTGGTTGAATCTTGATGCTAGTATCTATCATATCATAATTATGATGTAATGGGTTTTTTAATTTTATGTTTATTTAAATAGAAAATGTTTTAATCTTGATAATAGCATAACTAACCATTTCACAATATTGCCTTTCTTTATCCTTTTCAATAATGCCTTTAATTGCAAAACAATTTAGTAAGTACTTTTCTTTTCAGTTTTGGTATACTCAAATAGACCCATAAATTTCCAAAATATTATTATTTTAGAATATAAATAAAAAGTTGATTAATGTTCTCTCTTTCTTATTAATTTATACACGTACTATTATTGTACAACCAAGATTTCTCTACTTTTCTCTAAATGAATCAATTGTCAACATAGGTTCTTAAAAATACTTCTTTTAAAAAATAAGCTTTAAAATTAAGAAGCCAACAAAACATATGAAAATATAAAAAAAATAGATGAATTACATAGGATACACACATACATCATAAGACTATTTTGCTACATCTCATGTATGGTTAAATTCTTCTAGATATTTCTTTTATCTTTTTAGAAGGCTTTTTTTACATCTTTTTAAAAACTTGGCCCCTACCTTGAGCATGTTCATTGATAGTAGCTAGTGATGAAAACAAACTCCTTTCTAGGATTGATTGCATGTTATGATTTTTAGTGACACTACTTTTGATGTCTTTTCTTACATCTAACTTACATTCAATAGAATTTTTTTTTAAATGTGCTACATTGCCTTACACATTTACCAAATGTTTTTTTTTTATTATGTGACATTTGCCATCATAGAATATAATAATAGAAAATTTATTCTTGTGTAATTCTTTAATGTACTTTCTCATTACATTACAGTGCTTTCACTAACAGGATGGGAGGGGTTGAACTTGTGCTTGTAGTGGATCAGTAACTGACATTTCCTAAAACTACAAATTATAATTTATAAACTTAAACAACCTAAAAATTGTTAAAATAGGAATCAAAATTCAAATGACTAGGATGGCAATGTTTAGGGCACAGGAAAACTATGTGGCAACAATTTTTGATGGGCATACAAAGGATGATAAATAATACAAAAATTTCTCGGTGCAAAACCTCAAGTTTGAAGTAGCTACCCTAAAATTCAACTACTTGCTTATAATTTTCATAGGTTCTTCTAAGTTTTGATCCAATTTGTTGGCAAAGCTCTGGTACTAATTTCATGATTCCAATCATAAACATGAGAACATATATACACAAACTAAAAACATAACTGATTACACATTAGAGACATAAAATCTACATGAAAACTCCTTCAATAAAAAAAGTTAAAGAAGAGAGATAATTATTCCACTATGAAAATAAGTTACAAAGCTATACTTAGAATATCTCACATACATCTCATGGAATGCCTTATATACATTCCTAACTAACATACTCTTATAACACCCTCTTTCATTTCTCTTAGAAAAACCTTAGGTTCTACATCATGGTTTCCTCTATTTCAACCCTAGAACCTTTCACTGAATCTTTAATTGACATCTCATTATATAGCTCTTGTAGTGGGCATTCTTATATAAACTCACTCACACTCATCTCACATACGGTAGACCTTCTAAAACTTTTAAAGAATGTAGGACATAAAAACTTAACAAACTTGTACCCCCATTACCACATAACTTTATTCTTTGCAAGTATATTTTTGAGATTTTATTTATTTTTGATGTATGTCCTTGGTGATATTGTTTGTCTAGAACAATTATATGTAATGTCAAAAAGTAAAATTAAAAATTTTAAATTATAAAAATACCTCCAAAGTATTATAAAATATGTTTTCACTTCTTTTCCCCCCCTTCCTCTTGTTCTTGAAAGTCATGCAGTTGAAAATAGAAGTAATGAAACTTCCATTTTGAACATCTCGAAACCTTCATTAATAGTTTAGTGAAATTGTTTCATAGCTCATGGAGATACTTTCATCATTTAAAAATTTTAACTTATTTTTTTAACATCATAGATAACAATTCTTAAAGGATTATGACATCAAGGGCATATGTCAGAGGCCAATAAAACTTTGGAGATATACTTGCAAAGAACAAAATAATGAGGTGCGAAGTTGCACTTGATCAAATTATTGAGGCACTGGAATGAAAATTCCCCAACACTTGCCATTGAACGGGGTAAATCAGTTGCCGTGGGAGATTCAAATGTAAAATCTGAACCATTAATTTACCTCTTAATTCCGTACTTAAGTTTGAATAGCAGAATCACAAACATAAATTTTCCATATGGGCCAACTTATCAAATATCTATAACTCTGACCTCAACTATGAATGTCCACATTGACTTTATTTTAGACAAATTAAGGCTCATAGTTCTAATTTAAATTAGTTGTAACCATGCATCCAGCTTGATCTTACAAAAACAAAAATAAATATTACAACGAAGTACAAATGTGCACCACTTTTCTTTTTTGATAATACATGGGATAATCAACGCATCTAATTTCTTTATCTAAACTTAAAAATGAAATGTAAATCCTAGTTTCCATGTGCACGACACAGTTGCTGCAGCGGCTTTACCTGATCCACAGCACCAACGGTTGGGATCACATCAAGCCCTTTCTACCTGCACAATGCTACCGCAACAAGTGGGAGCATGGACGGTGCTCCGGATGCTGCCAGCACCAGCTATAGCATATAGCATAAATCGACTTTCCCGGGTTCGAGCATTTTTTTCTCTTGAGCCAGCAAGAAGGAGAGAAATTCACCACAAGCCCTTCGTTGGACAACCATCGACTTCGAATTCCATCCAATCCGTTCATCTCGGCCACGTGAATGAGGAGAACCCTCCGATCTTCTCCCATGGAGAATCCGTCATTTGCGCCACATGGTTTTGGGCCATATTGGCTGTGATTTTA